>JAJIBD010033314.1:0-17384 GCA_021461705.1 Cryptotis parvus | reverse complement strand
GTTCTTAGCAGCATTATTCACAATAGCCAGGAATCTGGAAGCTTAACCAGAGTGCCCGAAAAATAGATGAACTGGATAAAAAGCTTTAGGTACATCTATACAATGGAATACTATGCAGCTGTTAGGAAAAATGAGATTATAAAATTTGCCTATAAATGGATGGAGCATGGAGAAAGATTATGTTGTGAAGGTAGCCAGAAGGAGAGAGACAGATACAGGAATGACTACATTTATCTGCATAACATAATTATAATGTACATATTATGATACCAATATCAAGGTCAAGTGAGACATATATCAGGGAGGGTCTTGTCAAGGTGGAAATTATCACAAATGTGTAGGGGTCAGAGGCTAGAGTAAGACAGAAAAATGGAACAGTGTGCTAACAATTGTCGAGGGTACTAATGCCAACGACTAGGACTGAGCATTAAATAGAGGCAAAAGATACGCATGACAACCCTTTAATGTATGTTCTGTAATCCATAGTCTGGAGGAAGAGAAAGAGAAGAGAGAGAGAGAGGGAAAGGAAATAAAAAGAACCTGCCATGGAGGGGGGGCTGGGGGGGGGGAGGGAACCGGGGGCGTTAGTGGTAGGAGATGGGCACCGGGATGGGTTGCTGGAACACTGTATACCAAAACCCAAATATGAACTTTTTAATTGTATATCTTTGTAATTGTAAAAATAAAAAATAAATAGTTTTGTAATTTTTGGTTGTTGAGCTTTTTTAAAGCTGGAAAACAGTTACAGAGTCGCTGGTGATTTAGGTTTGGGTCATACGGTGTTGCCAGGCTTTGATATCCTAAATGCGTGTTCATGAGTTCGTTCCCCTTCCGCCACCTCAAGTGCCTCTATTTGCAGGCTCTCTCTCTCTCTCTCCCCTCTCTACCCTCTCTCTTGCTCTCTCTTCCCTCTCTCTCTTCTCTCTCTCCCTCCCCTCTCCCTCTCTTTCCCCCTCTCTCTCCCCTCTCTCCCCTCTCTCTCTTTCCTCTCTCTCCCCTCTCTCCCTCTCTCCCTCTCTCCTCTCCCTCTCTCTTTCTCCCTCTCTCCCTCTCTCTCTCCTCTCTCCCTCTCCTCCTCCCCTCCTCCCTCTCCTCTCTCTCCCTCTCCTCTCTCTCCTCTCTCTCCCCCTCTCTCTCTCTTTCTCTCTCTCTCTCCCCTCTCTCCCTCTTTCCCCTCTCTCTCTCTTTCCTCTCTCTCCCCCTCTCTCCCCTCCTCTCCCCCTCTCTCTCTCCCCTCTCTCTCCCTCTCTCCCCTCTCTCCCCTCTCTCTCCACTCTCTTTTTCCCTCTCTCTTTCCCTCTCTCCCTCTCCCTCTATCTCCCCCCTCTCCCTCTCTCTCTCCCTCTCCCACTCCCTCTCTCTCTCTCCCTCTCCCTCTCTCTCTCTCTCCTCTCTCCCCTCCCTCTCTCTCCCCTCCTCTCTCCCTCTCTCCCCTCTCTCTCCCTCTCTCTTTCCCTCTCTCTCTTTCCCTCTCTTTCCCTCTCCCCCCTCCTCTCTCTTCTCTCCCCTCTCCCTCTCCTCTCTCTCCCTCTCTCTCTCTCCCTCTCTCTCCTTCTCTCCCTCTCTCTCTTTCCCTCTCTCCCCCTCTCCTCTCTCTCTCCCCTCTCTCCCTCTCTACTCTCTCCCTCTCTCTACTCTCTCCTCTCTCTCCCTCTCTCTCCCCTCTCTCTCCCTGTCTCTCCCCCTCCTCAGGCAATTTATGGTTTGTGACACAGGTACTGGCAGTTTGTCATGTCTGTCCCTCTCTCTCTCCTTTCAGCACTCGGTTCCTGGTTTCTGTCCAGAGTGACCGTTTGTTTCCAGCTGTCGTTGTCACGGTGGTCCCTGCCCTCTCCCCCGTCCTTGTGGCAGCTCTTGGGCCGTCCTCCTGACCCCCTCATTGGAAAGTGACTTGTCTTTTTGGGTTCTTCCCAGCACACTGACCCTTACCGATGTGTTACAGCCTAGTTTGTTAAGGCTCTTGCCCCCGTGAAATCTGGAGCCAACCTCCGCCTGTCAGCCGCTTCTGCTTCTGCACAGAACCGCTGGCCGCATTGCCAGAAGGACGAAGGGTCGTCCTAGAGCAGGCATTTTACAAGGCCACCACGCTGACGCCTCTGCCCCCTCTCTCCAGCTCCGTCTTCTCCACTGCACCCTTCCCCATGCCCAGACTGATTAGGACTTTCCGGCCTCGTGGTCTGGGCTCTTCTCGCCTTGGCCTTGCCCATCCCGTGACCCTCTCGTGATGCTCTGGATTATGGCTGAAGCCGTCCCAGATCTTCCCTCTGACAGAATTGCCGTCCAGACCTGCTGCTCTTTCCCTGGGTCCAGAATGTCGCCTTATGGCCCATTTGCTGCCTGGCTGCGGTGCCGAGCCCTGAGCGCGTCTGTTTCCCCTTCATGAGCTCCAGTTTGAGTGGAAGGTCGGTGATGGTCGCGTTCAGGGGGGGGGGTTCCTCTTTCTGGGCGTCCTCCTGGCTCTCTCTCAGATGGTAGGGGCTGTGAACTGCAGTAGACTGGATATTTGAGGCATTCTAGCTTGATGGAACAGCCAAGCCCCGGGAGGTGTGTGGGAGACACTGCACATCAGGGGTATTGGTGGGTAGACACCAAGACCAGAAACAGTCCGGTCGCCACTTGAAGCTTCTCCTCAACCTCTCTCCTTCTCTCCTCCCCTCATTCACCTCCTTCCTTCCCCTTCTCTTCCTCCTCCCGTTCCCTTCCTTCCCCCACCCCCACGCCCTTTAACTAGGACTGTGTTTGTGGAAGGGAAACCAGCTGACTCACCTCCTTTCAGCAAAATTCCAGCGCTGTGAGCACTGGGGCCACCTTCCCCATCTCAACTCACAAGGGGACTTTGTGCCCCCGACCCCCATCTCCCTCACGCACCTCCCTTCCCCTCGTTGGAGCCCAGAGCGACGTGAGCGCGCCCGGTGTGTCTCGGGCCAGTCTCCCTTGGCATACGCCTCCCCTTCAGGGCCACGGTCCCGTGGGAGGGCAGACAGTGGCCGGCTCTCGGCGGGGAGCTGCTCCCCGTCAGGATTGCACTGTGGGCTAGGAAAAAAAGCAACGGGATCTCAGAATGACTCTCAGAGAAAGAGAACAGATCCAGAGTGGATTCCTGTATGCGTTTTTTTTCATTCATTCATTCATTCATTCATTCATTCATTCCATTCATTCTATCTATCTATCTATCTATCTATCTATCTATCTATCTATCTATCCTATCTATCTATCCTATCTATCTATCTATCTATCTATCTATCTATCTATCTATCTATCTATCTATCCTATCTATCTATCTATCTATCTATCTATCTATCTATCTATCTATCTATCTATCTATCTATCTATCTATCCTATCTATCTATCTATCTATCTATCTATCTATCTATCTATCTATCTATCTATCCTATCTATCTATCTATCTATCTATCTATCTATCTATCTATCTATCTATCTATCTATCTATCTATCTATCTATCTATCTATCTATCTCTATCTATCTATCTATCTATCTATCTATCTATCTATCTATCTATCTATCTATCTATCTATCTATCTATCTATCTATCTATCTATCTATCTATCTATCTATCCTATCTATCTATCTATCTATCTATCTATCCTATCTATCTATCTATCTATCTATCCTATCTATCTATCTATCTATCTATCTATCTATCTATCTATCTATTGCTTTTTTGGGTCACACCCGGCGATGCTCAGGGGTTACTCCTGGCTCTGCACTCAGGAATTACTCCTGGCGGTGCTCGGGGGACCATATGGGATGCCGGGGATCGAACCCGGGTCGGCTGCGTGCAAGGCAAACGCCCTACCCGCTGGGCTATCGCTCCGGCCCCTATGTGTGCTTCTAATCCAAACATGGAAACACCAACTAATCTCCCAGTGAGGGGTAGATCGGTGGCTCCCCCCTAGGGGAGTGCGAGGACGGCGGGGAAGAAACCTAGGGGGGGACTCAGTGTTTGATGATGTGTGTGTGTGTGTGTGTGTGTGTGTGTGTAAAAGTAACAGTTCACAACCTTGAATACTCTAAATATGTGGCAGCTGTGGCCAAGCAGCTCCTAGTAAAACACTTCTGAAATGAACATGTGGAAGGGCTGCTGGGTTTGCCGGCTGGTACCGACACTTTGTCAGGCGCACTCAGAGCCGGATCCTTTCCAGAGGGCCCCCAGGGCGTGGTGCAAGCAGCCCAGCTCAGAGAGGGGGCTCAGAGTGTGAGTGCAGGGTGCTCCCGTGAGTGACAGGTCAGCACACAGCGGTCACAGTGCTGCAGAGGCACAGGAGAAACCAGATGACTAAAGGCCCCGAGGAGCAAGGTGCTGGTGAATGCATTAAATCGCAGTCGTAGTCTTTGAGACAGCCCCCGTTTCTCCAGGTGAGATTGCGATTCACAAATCCAGTCACTTAGAGATCAATGGGCCTGATGGGCGGAATGGCCCCTTATTTGTTTGCTTCTTCTTTGCTCCTAATCCCTGCTCATCTTAGAAAATTATGTACAAACGGGAGTGTGTTCGCTTGCCCCTTCAGACGGACCAAGAATCTCCATGCACAGGCATCACGGCCTCTCCATGGGCTTGCGCGTGAGGCACGCCGCTTCCCCGTGGAATCCTGGGCTAAATACCGTGGTGTCATTGAGCCGTCACGGGCTCAGGGGAGGGGACTTCCTGCCCACCCTCCCTAGTATTATGAACATCCCAAGTTTAATTTGTCTTCAGATGACTTCTGGGGGGGTGGAGACGGGGCGAAGGAGAAGTCTCAGAGGAAGTGAACGAGAGGTTGAGAATGATGTAAACCTCGCCAGTGGATGGTTAACAAATATTGTAATAACATTGCTAGCAAAGCCCTTTTTTGAGTGTTTATTGGAATCTCCATTTTAATGCTTTTTTTCCTTGGGGTTTTGGCCACAACCACACGGGAGAGAGAAACATGTTTTTTTTTTTTTTTTTTTGGTTCTCATTTTGATTATCCCCTCTGGAGAACAAATAAATCAGATATATGGATTTTATTTTCTACAGCCTCCGGAACAAACATTATTGGTCTAAGGAGAAACCAGCTCTGACTCACAATGACTTTGCTAACATTTCTTATTGTTTTATAAGTACCCTTTTATTTAGTTTCCACAGCAAAACTACTGCGTCTTTCTTTGTTGCTCTTAGACTCCTTAGGAGGTGAAGGATGGAAAGTTAGAGATTAGCTGCTCGCTCAGGCAGTTACAATGGCTCTGAGCCAGCCCCCGGGTCTGTTGTAGCCAAAGTCTCTCTCTTTGTTTTCTTTTTTTTTAAATTAAAATTCATTGAAATTTTGATTCCAGGACAGCCAATGGTAGGGCCTCATGCGGGACAACAAGGGCACCCCATTGTGTCGTGTTCCCGGACCCCCCAATATTACTGCTCACCCTCAGCTCATTTCTGTAGACCAGTTCTTAGGTTCTGCTGCCCTTCCTGGCGTTCGGGATCCCCTTCCCTTACTTCTTTAGGCCCCACTTGAACTTGTTTCTTCAGACAGGGCTTTTTGAAATGCGCCTTCAGGCTTAGACTCCAATTAGTGAGCTCTAATGTGTATTGTACACATAATATATATATATATATATATATATATATATATACTCATATATTGAAATGGGAGGAGTATATTCAAGTATAATTTTCTGTTCTACGTGCTCTCTTCCTGCTGCCCTTGTTCAGTGAAACCCAAGGGAGAGTAGTTGAAGGGGTTGGTCTTGTCCTGCCGCATCCTCTTGACCACTCTCCGGAGAGGGTCCCCTGCTTTCCAGCGGGGGCCTGTCAGATTTTGATCCCAGCTGCCTTCCCGGGCCAGCCAAGGGAGCCCAGCAGCCCCCCGGGAATTGGGTAGCTGCGCCCAAGAAGGGCAAAAGCACGTGGCCCTGTTTGAATCCAAGTCAGCAGCAATGGTAGCCGCTTCCCTGGCCACTTCTGAGAGGACACCGGAGAGGGTGGGCAGTGTCTGGGGCTGGCGGGTGGACAGGCTGAAGCAGGGACATGGACTGCGAAGGTTCAGAAGTGAGACAGTGGGGGGACAGCTAGGGAGGGCACTGACCTTGCATGTGGCCAGGCAGCAAACCGTGGGGTCTCCCGAGTAATGCCAGGAGGGATCCCTGAGCAGCAGAACCAGGAGTAAGCCGAGATCACCATTGTGGCCACCCTCCCCCCCATTGTCCATTTTCACTTTTTGGTTTGGGTTCACACCTGGCTCTGTGGGTCAAAGGTGAGGCCACTTGAGGAAGTACCCACAAATGTACTACCCAGCCCACAAGTTTAGAATTACAACGAAGCAGTATTACTAAGATTGTGTGTGTGTGTGTGTGAGGTGTGATGTAAGAGCATGTATTTAGCTGGGGGGTACTTGCTCAAGCTAACATTATAGTGGGTAGTCACCGAGTGCGACTTCCATTTTCTAATTTGGTTCTTTCTCTACGTCTTACTCGTTGGCAGTCACTGTAGTATTTTAAGAAATAAAAACCAAAGGTCATCAGAACAGTTTGCAGAGGTAGCGTTCAGAACTAGGTGTTTGCTTCTCTTGTGCAGGGCCGGTTATCCCAAGGCGGTGGGTGCTCACGGGATTCCGTGGCTGCAGGGAGAGTGTGGGCTGCTCAGCCAGAGAGCATCGGTGCTGGGAGAACAAGGTTATCCCGGGCGGTGCTGGGCCGTGCTCAGTAGCCTCCCAGTGTCATTCTGGGGGCGTAGCTAAGGCCGGCGGTCACTCCGGAAGTGAAGTGCTCGCCAACAGTTTAGCTTGTTTGGGGCAACGCTTGCCCCTTTCACACGTGGCCCCTGTCTGACTGTGTTTCTAGACAAACTGATGGGGACAGCAAGAGCAATGAAGCTCGCCCTTCCCCATGCGGCACATCCAAGAAGCTTTTTTTTTTTCCGGTGTGTTCCACATGTAACGAGCCTTGAGTCACTCGGGAACGCCATTGGAGCGGGTTTCCCGTGTGTCGCCACCACCATGCTTGGTGGCAGGACATTGGCAGTCGCCAAAGCCTAGATCTAAACATTCCTTCTTGAGCAGAGGGTGGGGCAAGGGGGGGGCAACAGACAGCTAGGCCAGGCGCCAGCTACACAGCCCCCTGGTATCCCTGCTCTCGTTGGGAGGCGTAGGGATGTAGCGTGGCGGGGAATGATGCCGAGTGTGGATGAATGATGCTGTGGACGGCTGCTGGTTATCGGCCTGTTTGGGGCGTGTTGTTCCTCTGAGAATCAAGCTGCCTTCCCGACGGCTGTCCATGACTCAGCATTTTTCAGCCTGTAGAACAAGCTGCCCTGGACACATCCCCCCTTGAATGGTCACTCCCTTTGATTGACACTCAGACTGCTGGGAGCCGTGGCTGAGTGTGTGTGTGTGTGTGTGTGTGTGTGTGTGTGTGCATGTGCTCATGAGGTGTTGAGTATGTGTGTGCGAGAGAGAGAGAGAGGGAGGGAGGGGAGGCCAGAGAGGTAGCATAGTGGGCAGAGGTATTTGCCTTGCATGTGGTCCAACCTGGTTCAATCCCTACATCCCATATGGTCCCCCGAGCACCGCCAGGAGCAATTCCGGAGGCGCAGAGCCTGGAGTAACTCCTGGGCAATATGGGTGTGACCCAAAAAGAAAAGCAGAAGAAGGTGAGAGAAAGAGAGAGAGAGAGAGAGTAGTAGAGAGAGAGAGAGACTCAGTTAGCCATAACAATAGGAGCTGAGCCTCAGGTGGCTGGTTATGGAGGAGGCAGAGGTTAGAGAATAAGTGAGGAGATGGGGTTTGGCCACCTACGCGGTTGCTCAGGGCTTGCTCCTGGCTCTTCTCTCGAGGAGTCACCCCCTGGGTGTGTACATTAGCTGGAGGCTATTCCAAGTTGTATATCGTGGGGATCAGGGGACCAGTTGGGGTACCTGGGATTGAACCTAGGTAAGCCCCGCCCAAGGCAGGCAGCATCCCTGGATGGTTTTGCTCCAGGTAGAGATGGGGAGACACCAGGCTGCTGCAGACACTGTGGGGGCAGCAAAGCAGCCCGCAGGCTCGTGTCCTGCCTGCTGGCCTGCTGGTGTGCCGGTCCTGAGGACCCTTTGGGGGACACCAAGGGCCGAGCCATGCACCAACCCGATAGCCAGAGGAGCCCAGACTCCTTGGGTTTCACTGAGGTTCCGGCTAGATTTACAAGTCATTTTACTCTAGCAGAGATGTAACTGGGGGGAGGCTCAAGTTAGCGAGAGAGAAGACTAGCTTCACGCTGAACGAGCCTCGCTGCACTGGAGGGGCTCAAAGTGATTCGTTCGAGCCAAGTCGCTGGTCTAACTTCGGCACGAGAACCAACGTCTGTCGTGATTAAACTCTTTAACTTCGTTACAGCAGAACTTTGGGACCCGTTTGTGCCGTGGTGAGTGTGAGCGTGACGGCGTATCCGTCAGCTTGAATTCATCTGCAACTGTTTCTGGCATCTCAGGGTCCCTACTCCCAGGTTTGGGAAACCCACCTGGGATGCCGGGATCACTCCTGGTGCGGCGCTAGTGGATCGAACCCGGGGTTGGATGCTCAAAGGCATGTCCTCCGTGCTTTGAATTCTCTCCAGACCCCCTGCCTTCCTCCACGTAATCCCTCACCTGCAAACTAACCTAAGTTAGAGCTTTCTCTTGAAGTGCTCATCTGTTGATGTAAACGTCAGCAAAACAGCCCTGGAACGATACCGACTTTGCTTAGTTTTTATGAGAGGATTTAGCTTGAGCTGCAGGTCTGGAGTTTCTTTGAGTCAGAATTTTAGATAAGTAGAAAAATGTCCATCTGCTTTTAAGCAACATTGGCTTCAGCCCTGTCCTGGAAGGGCTTCGGCCACACCCTGGCTTGTCACGTCGATCCTGAACCTGTCGTGCTATTGGAGCTGTGAAGCGGTTTACCAGTGAAAACACCAGCGAGCTCCGCGCTTCCACTTGCAGGGAAGGCACCAAAAACCCCCGTCCAGGGCCTAAACGGTGAGATCCGCGTGTGATGCACTGCTCTCAGTCTTGACTCTGGCACTGAAATGCTCGGCGACGTTAAATACCCAGTATGGAAATTTCATGAGGTTGGGAAAATTTATGCATGGACCCGGATGGGGCTATTTAAAAATGTCTTCGGATTATGCACCGACGGGGTGCATACCTCATGGCGTGGATTATGTTGTGAAAATATATGACCCAATTTTAATTTTAAAAGGCTGAGTACGTATCATCAGTTTATTTTTATTTGGGCACATAGGGCGCACATGTGCGCATCTGCACACACATAGGGTAACACGGTTAGGAGGAAAGACTAGCTCGAGCCGCTATGGTTCCTCCGGGGCTGAGGCTAGGTCTGTCCACGGCCACGCGGCCGGCGGCGTGCCTCCCCGGGCCTTGCTCCGTGAAATGTCGCAGCACTTTGCATCTCCTGGTGGGTCCCCAGCCTGTCCCGTTTCCTCCACCTGTCTCACTTGTTCTTCCAGAAATTAACCCACTTTATTAAGCCGAAATGGATTATTTCATTTCAGTATCATTTATTTAATTAATTAATTTATTTTTCATTTAAAGTTTAACTTTTCCTTTCTTGGCCTCCCCACTGACTCGGGCTTGCTCAGGGTCACTCCTGGTGGACCGTGTGGGGTGGTGGTTGGGGGTCTCGGGCCGGTCGAGCCGTGGAGTCAGTGCCCTTCCCGCTGTCCTGTCGCCGCCCCGCTGATGCTCTTCTGTGCTGGATCTCTTTTCTTGCCATTTCTCTCTCCTGGCCGAGTGACTCTGGGCACCTCTGGGGTTCAGCTACTGGGGACAGTGGTGTTGGGAACAGTCCTGAGTAGGGCTGGGCCTCTCTGCCCGGATCGCAGGAATTTCTGGCTCCAGTGGCAGCACCAGCAGGTAGAAGGCCTTGCCCTGCCTTCTCTCTCTCACCAACACCGTGCGGAGCTAATGCCACCAAGCAGAACTGAGGACCCCTTATTTCCGGCTTAGGGCCACTTGATGTTGTGGCTTCATTTGCGGCTGTGCACAGGCTAGGGGGGGGACGGGAAGCGCATGTGAGTCCCGGCCACGCGTGAGACCCAGGGGAGGGGGCGGGAAGCACATGTGAGGTCCCGTCCAGCGTGGGAGACCCAGCTTGGGGAGGGACGGGAAGCGCATGTGAGTCCCGTCACGTGAGAGCCCGCTAGGGGAGGAAGCGCATGTGAGTCCCGGCGTGAGACCGCGTTAGGGAGGACGGCAAGGCTGTGAGTCCCGTCACGCCGTGGAGACCTGCTAGGGGGGGGGAAGCACATGTGAGTCCCGTCCGCGGCGTGAGTCCCGCTAGGAGGGACGGGAGCACATGAGGTCCCGTCGCGGAGACCGCTAGGAGGACGGAAGCATGTGAGGTCCCGCAGCGTGAGACCCGCTAGGGAGGGACGGAAGCACATGAGGAGGTCCCGGGCGTGAGACCCGCTAGGAGGGACGGAAGCACATGTGAGTCCCTCACGCTGTGAGACCTGCTAGGGGGAGGGGACGGAAGCACATGTGAGTCCCGTCATGCCGTGCAGCTTAGGGGGGGGAGCGCTATGTGAGTCCCGTCACGTGTGAGAGCCCAATAGTCACTCATGGGCCTTTCACAAGCGCCTCTGGGAGCTGGGAGAAAATTCTCCTGGCTAGATCCCACATTTCAAGGAGTCGAGATCCGCCTCTGGGGGCTGCCCGGAAAATACGTAGCGTTGTGTCCTGAAAGGTGGGCAGAAGTGTCGTTGACTGAGACCTTAAAGACGTGTGTGTCTGCCACGGTCAGAGAGAGAGGGACAGCGGGACAGACATGCACCTTCTGCACCTTGCCTTCCGACAGCACCCCGGGTTCCCCATATGATCCCTGAGCCCTGCTGGGAGTGATCCCCTGAGCACCGCCAGGTGTAGCCCAAATACCAAAAGAAGAAGAAAAAAGATGATTATAATCAGGCGTTTTATGCTTATTGCACCTGGAAGACCGTGAGCCAAGACCATCCCAGTGGAAGGGCGTGGCCATTAAAGATCTCCCGTCCACCATTCAGCAGGCCGTGTGATTTGGAGGTGGGCTGCTGCGAAGTCCCAACTTGTCTGGGGTGGGCCTCCTGGCACCTGGCATGCCTTTTGTTATTATTATTATTATTATTATTTTGCTTTTTGGGTCACACCCGGCGTGCTCAGGGGTTACTCCTGGCTCTGCACTCAGGAATTACCCTGGCGGTGCTCGGGGGGACCATATGGGATGCCGGGGGATCGAGGACCCAGGCGGCCTGGGCCGGCCATGTGCAAGGCAAATGCCTTACCCGCTGGGCTATCGCTCAGCCCCCTGGCATGCCTTTTGAACAGCCAGGGCCCGGGCTGGTGGAGGCTGCGACAGAGAGGCCTAGGACGCCCTGCCAGGGACTGTGTGGAGAGGCGGTTGAACCTGGTGTTCAGGAGTCGGCTGGCCGCTGTCACTCCTGTGGACAGACGGACACATGTTCTGTCCTTGTAAATGGCCATTCAGATCGGGGTTGGAGCATTGGCTACTTTCCTTTCCTTTCCTTTTTTTTTATTTTCCCTGGGTTTGGGGCGGTATTTAGGTCACGCCCAGCAATCCTTACTCCTGGCTCTGTGATCAGGGATCGCCTCCTGGCATTGCCTCGGGGACCACATGGAATGCCGGGAGTTGTGAACCCTGGTTGGCCGTGTTAAGAGCAGCGCCTCCCCAAACTGTGGTTGCTGGGCATGACAGAGAGGACGGGAGAGCTGCTGTTACTGCGGCTGTGTCTTCTCTGGGAGGAGCCAGCTGTATTTCCCTTCCTCTCTGCCCTTTGGGAGAGGGTATTTCCTTTTTAATTACAATTGTTCATTTTTGCAGTTAGAGACGGAAATAAGAAACCCTTCAGGCGCCCTCGGCTACGCTCCGGGCGAGGCCTGCTCAGGGAAGCCTCGCGTCTGCTCCTCCTCACCATCCCACAGCACCTTTCCTCCCGGTGGGGTGCCGGGGTCTGGAAGGGAGGGTCCCCCCCATCCCTCCCCCCTCCTGTCCTGCGTTCCTGTACTGAGTCAGCCCCAAGAGCCCTTTTGGATGCTGTCTGGACTTTTTATATTTCCACTTGTCAATGTAGGAACGCCCGGCCCAGAAGGGCGAAAAGACTAATTTCCCAACATGAAAGTCCTTTACCCATATCCATCCATTTATAGGCAAATTTCACTTAACCTGCCTTTTTACTAACAGCTGCATAGTATTCCATTGTGTAGATGGCCTACCAAAGCTTCTTTATCTAGTCAATCAGTTCTTGGGCATACTGGTTGCTTCCAGGTTCTGCTAGTGAATAGTGCTGCTACGTTTCCAATGTGTGCCCTTGGCCTCCCAGGGTATATTTCCAGGAGTGGTATGGCTGGGTCAAAAGGGAGTTCAATCTCCAGTCTTTGGAGGAATGTCCATATTGTTTTCCAGAAAGGTTACAAGTCAACATTGTTGCAACCCACAATCCATGTAAGAGAAGAAATAGAGAGAGGGAGAGAGAAAAGAGATAAAGAACCTGCCATGGAGGCAGGCTATGGGAGAGGACTGGGGACATTGGTGGTGGAATTAGGCACTGGTGGAGGCGGGGGTGCTGGAACACTATGTGACTGAACCTCCAAACATGAACAACGTTGTAATTGTATATCCCACGGTGGTATAATAAAAATAATAATTAAAAAAGAAGGGCGAAAAGAAGTTAACTTCAGGATTCCCTTGTTATTCTCGGGCTGGCGGCCGCTCAGTGTGGGCTCCCCCCAGCGTGCCCGTATCTCAGAGCAAAGCCCGGGACACTATCCCTGGGCAGAGGAGCCAGAGGGCATTTCAGCCATTTGAACCTTATCGCTCAAAGTCGGAGACCCACAGGCAAAAACTTTCAACGATTCCCGCTCTCCCTACATCCAAATAAATAACAGAATCTACGGCACTTCCACCGCAGGCAGACGACAGGACAGGCCATTTCACGCTTCAGTGGCCCCACGGAGGAGGCCAATACAGATTCTTTCTTCCTTCCCCAATGCCTGCAGGTGGGGGAGGCAAGTTGATGATGGTCTTTGTTTCGCCCCCACCAGAGAAAAAGAAATGCATGATGGAGCGTATCCGCTCTCCAAGAGGAAAGGTCATGTCAATTGGCCAGACGCCCGTCAGCTCGACAGAAAGCCTGTATCTCCACAGATGTGGCGTCCGGGCCAATCTCATGACTGGACAGAAGGAAGCTGTACGTTGGGGCCAGCCGTCCTGTTAGCTGGAATAAATTAAATCATGTTCTTTTTCTCTCTTTTACCACCTCTCTGCAGATTCCATTTCCACGTGGACACCACACACACACACACACACACACACACACACACACATATAGGAGGAGTTAATAAATTGCCTTTTCCTTCTATCGAGTTAATAGGATTCTTACTCTTCTCCCCTCCAGGCCAGTGAAATAATAGAAAATCTCCAGAGAGAGAGAGAGAGAGAGAGAGAGAGAGAGAGAGAGAGAGAGAGAGAGAGAGAGAGAAGAGAATCATGGGCTGTGATCCTCGGTGGCCTTTGAGAGGGGACAGGTTGATCACAAACCACTGGTTCCTGCTCTTCCGAAATCGGGAGGTGGTGAGACTCTTTACACATAGAGGCGTTTTTTCCAGGCTTTGAGCAGGAGGTCGTGTTAAGATACAGCTGCTCTCCGAGTAAATACATGGTCTCAGCGGTCCGTCAGAGGAAGAGTCCCTGGCTGTGGGAGGCAGCTGAGCAGTGGAGCCTGTGTGAGAATCCTGGCTGGCTCCCAGCACCCCCGCCCCATCAGCACATCCACTTGACTCCTCCCGCGCTCAGCCTGGGTGGGGAGATGGATTCGAGGGTCGGGCCCGGTCCGGCCGCGCGTTCTGCTGCGTGCATGTCCCGGGCATCCGGGACGTGACGGGGGTGCTGCCGCCTTGGACCTGTTTTCATTACAGCCTGGGAGGTTCGCGCCCAGCCTGGGGATGGGGGAGAGCGAGAGCATGTGCGAGGTAGAGCGAGTGAGAGCGAGAGAGAGAGCAAGAGGGAGAGAGAGCAAGAGGGAGAGAGGGAGAGAGAGAGCGAGAGGGGAGAAAAGAGAAGAGAGGAGAGAAAGAGAAAAGACAGAGAGAGGGAGGGAGAGCAAGAGGGGAGAGAGAGCAAGAGAGAGAGAAGAGAGTGAGAAAAGAAAGAGAAAGACAGAGAGAGCGAGAGAGAGAGGAGAGGGGAGAGAGAGAGAGAGAGTCCCAGGCAGTGTGAAGTCAGTCCAGCCTGGGCGGTAAGAGGCAGAATTCCATCACGTGAAATATGGGAGTAGCTCTAGGGGGAGCTTGGGTTTGGGAGGAAATGCCACAGCAAACCTCTCATTTCTGTTTTGCTTGGGGGCCACCCAGCAGTGCTCAGGAGCTACTGTGGTACGGCACGGTGCTCAACGAAGTTCTGGGCTCCCTGTTTGCAAAGCCCCGTATAAATCCAGCCTCTGGTATCTTTGGAATGATGAGAATTTTGCTTTTGGGTTATAACAGTGATGCTTGGAGGGGGTCTTCCTGGTCCATTGCTCAAGGATTCACTCCCAGTGGTGCTCCAGGGAGCACGCATGGCGGTGGTGAACTTGCTCTCATAGAGCAAGCCAAAATCAGGGGGCCGAGCTGTCTCTCCTGGCCCAAGATGGTTAGACTTGTTTTGGGGGTGACCTAGGCTGTACTTCCTAGTCACTATGCTTAGGGGTTTGAGGAACCCGATGTGTTACTTTTATTGGCTTTTGTTCATCTTCATTTTGTCTTCTGGGAATTTTTTGCTGTTGTTGGTTCCATCTTGTTATATTCTTAAAAGCCTTTAAGTCGGCGCTGCTCTCCCAGCCCCCCTGCAGACTGCCCTCTGTTGTACTGTGGCTTAGACTTCAGAGCAGATGGACCATATTGAGAAGTGTTTTCCAGGATGGCAGTAAGTGGATTTTCTAAGTCCTCACAAGCCTGAGAAGTTTCTTTTGTTGTCTTGACAACTTGGCTAAATCAAGTGTTGAAAGCAGGGGTCAGCGTCCTCAGACTCGGGCTACCTAAAGCAGGCACCAGCTCCGTTTCCCTGCCCCAGAAAAGCTTAGCGGTACCTCCACACTCTCTCCTGCTCCTGGAGAAGCTTCTCCTGGGGCAGAAGGACGGAGCAAGAAAAGATCACTAGGGCAGGGACATGAACCAGGCAAGCTTTGAGAGCCGTGACATCAAACATTCTAGAAATCTTGCCTCTTATCGTAGTAGAGCAAAAGATGGGGTGCTCAGAGATGGCTACCTGCTGTTCTTGCAGTCCGTTAGAGTATTTCGGGGATCTTCTCATCCAAGACTTGCTAGTGGGGAGGAGGAGAGACAGCCGGAGAGAGCTTTGTTTCCCCCCTAGAGAGAAAACAAAATTGCTTTGGATCTCCTCACGCCTGTATTTGGCGTACTTCCTGTTATCTTGTGCTAGGGTCGTGCATCTATTCTTTTAAATGCATATATAAAATGTGTTGTGCGTTATACTAGTTACATATTTACATAAATACATGTAAGTATATATACTTACACTATACATATTTAAAAAAACAGTAACAATAATGACCTCATTCCCTTGACCTGAAATAATGGTTTGAAGCTCTTGAGTTCCTGGAGAGAACAGAGTGCCCTTTGAGCTACATTAGCATGTGACAGGGGATGAATGGAGATGTTACTGGCGCCCTCGCAAGCAAATCAATGAACAATGGGAAAACAAGTGATACAAGTGAAGAAGTGATGCATATTTCTAAGGCACCTTATGCACATGTCTATAAATTATATGATGTAAAAAATGCTTTTACATCCCGGTGTGGGGACAGTTAGAATTTACCAGGAGACTACCACCCTGGCTATGTTGAGACTATCTTTAAGATTATAGGAAGGATCATGCTAGTTTGCCCTCTAGCAGGTGAGTGTGGCCCTTTCAGTTTACAGAGAATAAGATACTCCGAATCACCCAGGTGCAGATAATAAATAAGAAGGACCTTATGGTACCATCTAGCTTACATGAAGCTCATGAAATTAAGATGTATTACTTTATACCAGCTCCCTCTCTCCAGTGTTTATATAAGAGATAATCTCGGAAGAAGGGATTAGTCCTTGGCATCACTTGATCACTTGACATCTCATTATTCGTGATTTGCTCAAGTGGGCGCCAATAACATTTCCATTTGTCCCTGTCACGCGCCCAGTGTAGCCCAATGGCATCTGCTTGCTCCAGGAATACGAAAGAGCCTCAAATCACTTCGTTCAGGGTCTTGGACAAAGAAGTCTGACCATCTTGTAGGTGGGCGGCCATGTGATCTTTGACATCCCATGGGATCCAGTCGGTAATGGCTCTAGTCCAGCGGTTGTCTCCAAGTCACAGTCCAGCCCATCTGATTTTTGACGCCTTGGCAAAGGAGACAGTGTCCCTGATTCTGGAATAGCAATGGAGGTCAGAACTCCGGATTCCTTCTTTCACTTGGTGAGGCGTGATATTCCAATATTGGAATATCATGTCCTTGGCGTAATCCTTTTTATACCTGTTAGTAGGGTATGGCACCACCCTTCTACATTCTTCTACTATCTAGAGCTGTTTAGGGTTCTTTGTTGACAAGACCCTCCCTGAAGTTAGGATTACTTTGTGTACATAAGGGGACTGACTTGAGGTACTGCTCTCTTTGGTGGGACTCCTCTCTGGTGGGATCCTCTTTGGTAGGAGACTTGGGCCCTTGTGTATGGTCTAAGTTCTGACCAGAGCTAGAGGTCTTCCATTATATTGGATTGCGGTGGTAGAGCTTTTGTACTAATAAAAGCCTTTTTTAGGAACTGCGCTGGACTCGTGAGTTTTCATCCGTTCCCTGGCGGCCTTGGAGGTAGAAGAGAACTGTCCTGATACTGTTGGGGACCCCAGCGGCTCCCGACACAAGGCAAACACTCTCCTATTGTACTGTGGGTCTGGCCCTCTCCATTTGAGCAACAGATGTGAGAAGTTGACCCTCTTCCTGCTTTTGAGGTTCCTGGGAATGGAATTCGGTGGCAGGCTTCCTACCTGCCTACCAGGCCCCTTCCTAGCTCACGTTGCTCCGGCTTCCAGAGCGGGACATTCACACACCAGGCGTTCATTGCCATGATGCTCTCCTAAAGTGGGTGTCAAAGCGATGACCTCTCGGAAAGCACCGTGGCCTGTTTCTTCATGAGGAGTCCTTTAGGTGTTTGAATTTACGTTTACCGCAGAGCCGTCATGGCCGTTCTGGCAGGCCCGGCTGACAATTTTCACCTGCTTTAAAGGTTAAAGAAGAAATCTGGGCCCTTCTTTTTGCCAAAGATGGTGCGACCGGCCATGACAGAGGGTCTTATCTCGGCTGGCTCCAGAGTTCATTGTTCCACAGCGGGGGCCCGTCACCCACACTTTCTTTACTCAGA
>JAJIBD010033313.1:0-15916 GCA_021461705.1 Cryptotis parvus | reverse complement strand
AGAAGAAGAAGAAGAAGAAGAAGAAGAAGAAGAAGAAGAAAAGAAGAAGAAGAAGAAGAAGAAGAAGAAGAAGAAGAAGAAGAAGAAGAAGAAGAAGAAGAAGAAGAAGAAGAAAGAAGAAAGCTGGATGAGAATGCTATTCAGGTCTCCCAAAGAGGAATCAAAAGAGCCATGCTTGGAATATCACACCTCACTCAAGTGAGAGAGGGACTCCGGAGTTCTGACCTCCATTGCTATTCTAAAATCAAGGACACTGTCTCATCTGCCAGAACATCGAAAATCAGATGGGCTTGTCATATAATGCGATCTGGAGACGACCATTGGACTAAAGCCGTTACCGATTAGATCCCACAGGGGCGCCAAAAGATCACGTGGCTGCCCACCTGCAAGACGGTCAGACTTCCTTATCAGGACCCTAAACAAACAGTTCGGCTCTTTATATCCCCAAAACAGATGGATGCCATTGGGCTCCACTGGCACGTGACAGGATCAAATGGAAACATGACTGGCGCCCGCTCGAGCAAATCGATGAATAACGGGATATCAAGTGATCAAGTGATCAAGTGATCTGACCTTCCCAGCATCTTAAATAAAAAAGGGGAGTGGTAGCAAGATCAGTCATAGATCAAAATATCACTGATGTTTTCATGAGCCCCATTAAGTTGATCACACAGCCCGGTTTACCACAGCCATGTTATACTTCAGAATCTCTCGAGCCAAACAGTTGCCTTCCTAAATCTAAGTCTGGAATATCATTTAGTTTTAACTTTGCTTTTTGTCTTTGTTGGGGGCAGAAGGTGCCTTTCTTGTTTTGGTGTCTATACTGCTTAGGAGCTACTCTCACTTCTGTGCTTGTCACTCCCAGCCTGTGGTACTAGGGATTAAATTTGGTCCTCCTACATGCAAAAGTGCTGAGCAGAGCTGGGACCACAGTCTTTTCCTCATGGTTACACAGCAACATATGTTGTTGCCAACACATCAGGACTGTGTTGTGCAGAATGGAATAAAACAGGGGTTGACAAAAGTTTGATTCAGGGGACTGTGTGGTACCTGAGATTAAATCTGGTCCTTCTACAATGCAAAATGTGTGTCCCAGCCCTTTCAGCTATATTTTCAGCCCTTGTTTCCTCTTTAAGACTAAAGAGTTTGGATCAGGGAAGAGGCCCAGTGCAGGGGCATACTCGGCATGTGGGAGGCCCAGGTTCAATCTGTAGTATCACATGGCCTTCAAATACCACCAGGATTCGCCTGCAAGCACAGAGCCAGGTTCAAGAGTAGCTCATGAGCATTATCTATGGCCCCCAAATCTACCAAATAAATAAATAAACATTCAACATATGCACAGGAATGAGCGGCTGAATGACAGGCAATCTAGAACTCTGTAAATATAATCACAGAGTATAATTAATTGCAGTACAGTGATCCATATTTGGTCTTGATTCTATTACTATAAGATACTGTCACCCTTTTATATCACATAGGGGGAAAACCCTAAGAATTAGTGCAGAATAAAATCATCAGTCCTCAGAAGCTAAGGAGTTTATAAAGATGCCAATTCTAAGTCCGAATATTCTGTCTTGATGGCTGCTACTAGGGCTCTCACGAAACCTCCTGCCAAGGAGCAATGAAGCAGAGCCCTAGTGATGATTTCAACAGCTTTTGGGGGGCAGAAGGCTAATGCAATGGGACAGGGCCAAGTCAGTTAGCAAACTGAACAGCCATAGGATGGACAAGAGTTGCCTGCCATCTTTAGCAATCACCAGTAGCTCTAAATGAGTTGTTTTTTCATTTTCTGTTTTTTTGGTTTTTTTTTTCTTTTTTACTTTTTGTGAACACAGCCCCCAATACTACAAATTATGGAGTCAAGTTTCCCACATTTGGGGAAATGTCAGGGTCACCACATCCAGAGTGCAATGGATAAGCCTCGCCCTGGGAAAACCACCTTCTCAATCCTGTTATCTCCCCTGCCAGGTAAGCATCTCTAAAAATGTTTTGAAATGTCTCCCTTTGGTGTGTGGTGGCCAGTAAGCTCATTTCCATGTGCAGGAAAAGAGGCTGCCAACACGCAGAATGTTTTCTGGCTCTCGCTGGAGCTGCCATGGACTGAGCACGTTATGTGCCACCTGGGCGAGAACATGTTCCTTGTTTGTAACCTACGCCCAGACGGAAATCACACCTCGGCAGATGGAAGGTGAATCCATGACCACATTAACCATTTGGGCAGCCTGGGCTCCATCTAGACTTATTTCTACTTGTTGTGCAGTGCATCTGGCTCAGCTCTTAAAGAGGTCGAGTTTGCAAGACTTCTGAAAGATGCATCCCACCTTACGTGGCTCTGCTTTCAGTGCAGTGAACCAAGCTCTGTTCAGCCCTGTTGTATTCCACTCTGCACAACACAGTGATGTGCTGGCACCGCCATATCTCGCAGTGTAACCATGAGGAAAAGACCATGATCACAGCTCTGCTCAGCCACTGTGTGGGTAACCTGGGCGCATTAGGAGAGGGAGAGTTCGGTTTTAGCCTCCCCACCCAGAAAAGACAAAACCAATGTGATCTATGAGAATGCTTTCAACTCTTGCATTTGTGGATGGTTTTTTTTCCTGTGAGCTGAGTCTTCGAAAGAACTATTTTCATCATTGATACTTTCTGGTGTTTCATTCAGCTTTTAGATATTATCTTTCCCCCAAAGTCTCTGTTGGCCAGAAGTCCTTTTGCCTCAAGCTGGAAAAATTTCTGCAGCTCTTCTAGTCCCTGAATGCTGCTGAGTCAGGACTCAGAATTTCCAACTCACCCAGCTGCCTGAGGCACTGACAACTCTCCTATCCTTTGATCCTGAAATTTAGGGATGGAAGATGTAGCAGTGCCATTGCCTGCTTTCTTTTGGGATCTGTAGTTGGGCTATATACCTTACTTTGGCTTATAAACTGTTCTCCCAAGACTTGTAGCCCTAAAGGACCCAAGAACCAATATCAATGGGGCTGGAGCAAATAGTGCAGCAGTTAGGTATTTGCCTTGCACGCTGCCAACCCCAGCATCCCATATGGTCTCCCGAGCACCTCCAGAAGTAATTCTTGAATGCAGAGCCAGCAGTAACCCTGAACATTGCCAGGTGTGACCACCCAAAAAGCCCGAAAAAATCACCTCCCCAAAAAGCTGTGCTTCTCTTGTTTCTCTCCTTTCTCTTCATCTTCCTCATACCTCTCCAGTCTTCTTTCTCAAGTGGTTCTGCCAGCAACACTAAAAAGAATAATTCATACCCACTGGTAATCCAGAGGAAAATAAAATGAGAAATAGCTGCTTATCTCTGGTGAATAAAACCAAAAGATTAGGACTGAAAACAATCTGACACATATTCATACTGACAATATACAAAAGCTATACATTAAAGGCAGATGAGATGAGATGAATTCAGGATAGCAAATTCAGATCAACAACTACCTCCTTTAAGCAGAAACAGTAAAAAATACGGCTTTGAATGAGAAAGGTCTTTACTAAGTCATGGCTATGGTTGGGGCAAGATAGGGAAACCACAACACTTAGCTGATATGCAAGCAGTGTAATCCCAGAGATTAACAAAACTCCAGATCACAACTGTTTCATATTCTTGTTAAGCTTCAATAGATCGTGTGGTGAGGATTTGTAGTTCAATCAAACTATCTTCTCTACATCCACTTGTGAACATAATACTCACAACATCCATGTGATTAACAAAAGCACCCTCATCCAGGAGGTTTGCCAAAGGGAGGCAGAAATGTGGCGTTTCTAAACAAATGAACATAGAAAGGTATCATTATGGCTGATGGTGTGGACTTTTGGGATAAAAAGTCTTTTAAAGCAAGTAAGTTTTAGCCAGGGACCAGTCCTTAAAAGATCCTTAACCTTAATAGCCTTTTGTCACCACAAACAAGGTGCAAGAAAGTCCCAGACTTCAGGCCTCTTCCTCTACTCCCAAATCAAAAAGTCAGGCAGAATGTGGCTAGCTGGATGGAGAGTTTCAATGGGGGCAGGAAGAGTGGAAACAGCTGAGTCGCCTGGAGCCTGTTTCCAGGCACTGCTACAACTCAGGCCAGAGAGACCCACCTTGCTCTTGCTCAGGTGGAACACGTTTTCTGAGTAAGCACCTTGAACTTTTACTTCTGGGTGTAAAACAGAACTTTCCAGATATTTAACTCACGTTTCTTATGTCCCTCCTTGATTAGTCACTCCATGGATCTTTGCCTAAATAACAGAAGAGCCCAAAAACCACGAGCCAAATGGCTCTACGTCCAAATGAGAACAGTTTGGTCCCTTTGCCCCTCCAAAGGGAATTTAACAGAGTTGTTTTGTTTGCTTGGCTTTTTTATAGAACAATATGAACACAAAACAATCTTTATCTATGAAGTCCCAGGTTGCTACCCAGACCCACTTGAATACTTGCTCCCAGACCTCGTCTAAGACTTCATGAACCACCAAACAAGGCGGGGAAAGGAACTTATACCTATGGATGAACGCAAATAGCTTAGTATTAAATCCTAAATCAACACAGTTGTGCTGAAGATTTCATACTAGCAATCCTGCGATGAACAGTGATCCTTGGGAGAGAACTTCAAGAATGACAATGTCTGGTAGTGGGAAATAGGCACTAGTGGAGGGGGGGGTGCTGGAACACTATGTGACTGAAACCTCTAAACATGAGCAACATTGTAATTGTATATCTCATGGTGGTATAATAAAATGTTTAATAAAAAATATAAAAAGAATGACAATGTCTCATCAAAGACTGAGGAAAGTCCAAACTTTGATGGAAAATGTGGTGCTGAAATGTTTTTTACATGAAACCTTGGTATTATCAATATTGTAAATCATGGTTCCTAATTTTTTTTTTTTGCTTTTTATGGGTCACACCCGGCAATGCTCAGGGGTTTCTCCTGGCTCTGCACTCAGGAATTACTCCTGGCAGTGCTCTGGGACCATATGGGGTGCCGGGATTGAACCCAGGCTGGCATAGGCCGGCCGTGTAAGGCAAACGCCCTACCCCGCTGGGCTATCGCTCTGGACCCAAATTTTTTTTAACTTAAAAAAATTGTAGAGCTAAAGAATATAGTTATTAGAATGAATAATAACTACATATATGGGAATTAGGTGCTTTATATATGGAAATTAGGTGTCGCTGAGGACATCGTTCCGGAGTTCTGACCTCCGTCGCTATTCCAGAATCAGGGATGCTGTCTCGTTTGCCAAGGCTTCGAAAATCAGATGGGCTGAACATGTAATGCGATTTGGAGACAACCGCTGGACTAGAGCCCTTACTGACTGGATCCCACGGGATGTCAAAAGATCACGTGGCCGCCCACCTACAAGATGGTCAGACTTCCTTGTCAAGACCCTGAAGGAACGGTTTGAGGCTCTTCATATTCTGAATCAACCAGATGCCATTGGGCTACATTGGCACGTGATAGAGTCCAATGGAAATGTCACTGGCGCCAGCTCGAGCAAATCGATGAATAACGGGATTCAAGTGATCAAGTGATCAAGTGATGACATCGTTCTAATAACACCAAATATTAGCCAAGAGGCACAAATGCTGGGTGACTTCAATCGAGAATGTGGAAAGATAGGTCTACAGCTGAATCTCAGCAAAACTATGTTCATGAAAAATGAACTAGTTCCAGAGGCCCCATTCACTCTTAATGGAACAAACATCTCTGAATGGAACAGTTATGTGTATCTAGGTTGAGAAGTTAACATGACAAACGACCTAAAACCTGAGCAGCGCCAGGAGGAAGAGAGCATCATGGAATGCCTTCAAAGGCATCGAAGAACTAGCTAAAAAAGAAAAAGAACCTCCAGCTCCGGGCATATCTCTTCAACTCCACCATTCTCCCTGCATTAACATACGCCACAGAGACCTGGGCCCCACGAAAGCAGGATGAGAATGTTATTCGGGTCTCCCAAAGAGGAATCAAAAGAGCTATGCTTGGAATATCACGCCTCACTCAAGTGAAAAAAGTAATTGAGCTCCGACCTCCGTCGCTGTTCCAGGAGTCAGGGACGCTGTCTCGTTTGCCAAGGCATTGAAAATCAGATGGGCTGGACATGTAATGCGATTTGGAGACGACCGCTGGACTAGAGTCGTTACTGACTGGATCCCACGGGATGTCAAAAGATCACATGGCCGCCCACCTACAAGATGGTCAGACTTCTTCGCCAAGAGGTTTGAGGCTTTGTGTACTCCTGAAGCAACCAGATGCCATTGGGCTACACTGGCATGTGATAGGGTCAAATGGAAATATTACTGGCGCCTGCTGAGCAAATCAACGAATAACGGGATGTTAAGTGATCAAGTGATCAAAGAATATAGTAGCTGAATTAAATTAAAAAAAATAAAAATATGGAAATGGTGAAAATCAGTAAAGCTTAACAAAAAGTACCAAAAACCATCCAAAAAACACAGGCAGAAAGAAGAAAGCATTATGCCTAAAGAAAGCAAAGCAAAGATGCACAGGCTTAGAATGCTTGCCCTGCAGACAGAGGGCCACGAGTCCAGTCACTGCTGCCACATGCACTGGCTGTGGTCCCATAAGCTTTCCTCTTCGCTTTGGGCATCTCTGCTGTCTGTGTTGCCTGAGGCTAGAGGCAATCTCTGGCCACATCACAGCCAGGCACAACAAAGGAGCCTGGAAGCAAGCACTGAAACTGAAAGGTGTCCTGTGGACAGGAAGTGCAACCCCTAGTGAAAGAAATACAACCCAGCAAGGGTCTCGGCCAAGAGCAAGCACTGCACACTAATGCAGAACCCCTAACTAAAGAAGGACAAAAACAATGGTTGAAAAACAGTGAAGATACCATTGGTCTAGAGCATAGCAGCAAGAGCAACAACAGGTACATCACCAGGCTTCCAGGTAGAAGACTCCAAGGGGCAGAATTCTTCTCTGAAAAAATAACAGTAAAGATCTTCCCCCCACGCTGAAACAGGAACTACACCATATCCAAGAAACTCCAAAGTTCCAAGCAAAATAAACCCAAACAGATGCACACCAAGATGCAATGTATCTTAAAGGCATAGCAATGCCAAAACTAAAAAGAATCCTAAAAGCAGCAAGGAAAAACAGACTCACAAATAGGAGGAAAATCTCAAGAGACTAAATAAAGGCAGAGCTCCACAGTTACTCCACAGTTCAGAGGGAAGGGGCACATTACATACTAGACACAAGCCTGAAAAGACCTGCAATGTAGAGTATTCTACCGAGTACTCTCCTGCACTCTTGGCTGTGGTACTACTGTATTAACACTCAGTTGAAGCACAAATAAAGAGATAGCAGACAACAGTTTAAAGGTATGTTAAAATTCAACTGAACCTCTAACAAATACTTAAGGGTCTTTTTTTTCTTTTTTTTTTTTTTTTTTTTTTTTTGGGTCACACCCGGCAATGCACAGGGGTTTCTCCTGGCTCTGCACTCAGGCTGGCGCATGCAAGGCAAAAAGCCCTACCCGCTGGACCATTGCTCCTGCCCCATTAAGGATTGTTGCAGGACTCCTAAGGGCCGTGCTCTGCTCTGGATTGCCTCCGATCACTCGTAGATAAGGGGGTAGTCTAAATGTGGCAGTTTATCTGACCATGTATGTGTTAGCTGGTATAAATATTCTCCCATGCTATCACAACCGTGGGCAGTAGATCTACAGTATGTGGCCGAGGCCTTAGAAGATGCTGTTTGCTTCCAAACACTGGCTCCTGTAAAATAAACAATGAAGTAGGGAGGCTTGTGAAGGCTTGGAAATATTTAACTGGCATTGGTGTTGATCTTTGGTACGTGCTGCCATCTCAGAAACCCCCTCTACATTTCAAAGGCATTCCGGCTCAAAACTTAGCTAAAGGCCCTAGGTGAGATGCGGGAGGGGACTACCTAAAAGGCTGGACCTCCCTGCTTTCCATAACAATGGGAGGGAAGGTCTGAGTTGCTGGGGGTATAAACTAGCCCGGTCCGCCTCCCAGGCTTCTTCTTCCCAGTGGGATTCGCCTTGGCGGTTATTCCCCTGGAGTTTCACGTGGTGGTTGCCATCTTGGCCTACACGTGGCTGGGGTTCTAGCCTGTCGGGGTTTCTTTTGCTGATTTGTATGCCTGAACCTGTGAAGCTCTTTAAAACCTCGTGGGAGTCTTTTATAAAGGGAAATAAACCCACTTGGAAGTAGTAATATACTTAAAACAGAAAACACAGAACTCTACCTTCAAGTTTACTGATGTTTTTCTTGTTATCACCATTCTGTTAAGTTTAGAGAATTTTACATCTCAGAAAGTATAATTTTTTGGGGCGGCAGGCCCAGCGGTAGAGCGTTGCCTTGCTGCACCCCCGGCCCATGCTGGCCCAGGTTCGATCCCGGCATCCCATATGGTCCCCCGAGCACCGCCTAGAGTAATTCCTGAGTGCAGAGCCAGGAGAAACCCTGAGCATTGCTGGGTGTGACCCAAAAAGCAAATAAATAAATAAAATAAAGTATAATTTTAAGTTCCAAATGTATATATTACTCATTTTAAATAAATCTTAGTTTTATATTGATATTTAATATATCCATTTATTGTTAGCACATTTTTTTTCATTTCACCATTGAATATAGCTTTAGTGGCTCCTGGAGTTTATTTTTCTCCATTCCCCATTTACCATGGAATCAAGGCTGGTCTATATTGATTTTCTTTTCTTTTGAGAATGGGTCATGTTGTCCTACTTCTGTTGAATAATTTTGTATTGTATCCCAGCTGTTTTTATGTATTCTATTCTAAGTCTCTGGATTCTACTTTATCCCCTTGGGATAGGAAGAGTTAGATATCACCTGCTTTTCATTGTTAATATTTTAGAATATTCTACTTTGAAAATGTTCTTTATTGTCATTTGACTCTGTCTTTGTATTAGATGTCTAACCATATCTTTTTCATAAAAAGAAAGTCTTACCGGTAAACAGCAAATGAAAAAGAAAACAAAAGGACAGAGATTGTGTCGGGTACAGAGTAAAGGGCAAAGCTGGTCTGCCTGCTAGCCCCTCCCTGCCAGGTGCCTGCCTCTTGCTTCTTCTGCCCAGATCCCCAAGCTCCACTGGCAAGTCCCAAGCACACGTTCTCCCCACCATCCATCCATTTCTATGAGCCCCTGCCTTGCTGCAGACACTGAATTAGAAATAAGAGATGCACAGATGCATTCCCTACGGTTTTTCTGTTTGGAAGATGCAAAGATCCATCATGAGAGCAGAATGAAGTCCACCATGCGGGCTGGCAAACAGCACAGGAAGCAAGGCACTTAGCCTTGCATGCAGTTGCTTCAGCCACAGCAGCCACGGCCCTGGTTCCAACTCTAGGGGCAGATACGGTCCCTGAGTCCTGTCAGGAGTGATCCTGCCTGGAGCCAAAAAGTGCAGTGAGTAGAGGCGCTTGTCCTGCATGTGGTCAACCTGGATCTGATCTGCAGGATTCCATCTGAGTTCACCAGGAGTAATCCCTGAGCAGAGCCAGAAGTAAGCCCCTGAGCACCTAAGGGTGTTGCCCCAAAACAAGCAAATACCCTTACTGGAGTATTTGCTCAATGGACACACTCATCCTCTGCATGCAAGAGGTTCAGGTTCCATCCCTGGCATCAGATGGTGCCTCAAGCACTGCAGGGTGTAACCCAAAACAGCTTTCTAGGAGACTTACCCAGAGGTGTTGGGGGACCACCAGGGCCACACCCAGAGGACTATGCAGTGCAGGGCATGAACCCTGGGCCATTGGCATGCCAGGCATAAGCTCCAGCCCTTTAAGCTAGTTCATGGTCCAACTTTAAATTTCTTGTTTATAAATAGTCTTATTAGGAAAAAAAAAAGTGACCCTGAGCACAGAGCCAGAATCAGTCCTGAGTACTGACAGGTGTGGCTAAATAAATAAAACCCACCAGGATTCTCACCTTGCTGTCCATATTTCAGGGAAAAAAATCTTGTAGTTCCAAAAGGGGCGCTTGGTGCTCCCTCTACTTCTTCAACAGGAAACAGTCCCCACCTTATAGATAAACGTATTCTTACACCATTGTAGTACAACCTCTCCTTTTTTTTTGTTTGCTTTTTTGGGCCACACCTGGCTATGCTCAAGGGATTACTCCTGACTCCTCGCTCAGGAATTACTTCTAAAGGTTCTCAGGGGACCATATGGGATGCCGAGGATTGAACCCAAGTCAGCCTCATGCAAAGCAAATGCCCTACCTGCTGTACTATCACTCTGGCCCTGCAGTACATTCCTGTGACTGAAAAGTTATTACCAGTGAAAACAGACAGAGGAAACCCACAAAACTTGTTAGTGATGTATACCTCTGTAGGAAAAAAGTTAACCTCATCCTCCCCAGAGAGATTTTCAGATAGAGAGCAGAAGTTGGTTCCAGAGAAAAATGGAGAATCGGAAATACACGAAGAATAGCCCAGTGTAAATTCCTCTAGGACACACTCCCAAGTAACATCCGACTTGCCTTATTTTCTATGTTCTCAAATTTGGGGGAAGGTCACTCAGGCTGTAAGAAATTTCATGTACTTTCAATAAGACTGATTCTTTTCTTATTGGGTCTAAGACATGTATTAGAGGTGTGCTTTGTCAGGAGTGTTCGAATATAAAGATTCTGATCACTCTCACCTTGCAGGTCCCTAGCAGATAATCAGCAGTGCTAAGAGCTAAACATTCCCTAGATGCAGAGTTTTAGGAAGCATAAAATAAATCCCCATATACCACATATATGCGAAGGGACATATAGTGGATATGGTGTTATATATCTGTCAGTCCCCTGAAATATCCAAAAGTAATCCTATCTATCCACTCACTTGGCAATGCATCTCAATGTGATTTGCCATTTTCTTTTGACTTTTTTTTATCATTGTTTTAATGAAGGTAAATGTTCACAAGAGTATTAACATTTATGTTCTTAATGTAGTTACATCACCTCATCAGGGGTGCCCACTGCCCCCCACCAGTGCCCTTATGTAACGGACTACTATGCAACTGCTAAGAAAAGATAAAATCTTTGCCATTCACTGCAAGGTGGATGGAACTGGAGGGCTGTTGGAGGAAGGTGCCTAGCTAGTTTAGGAGCTTTGCTGTTTGATCTACAGTTTAAACTGTTTACATATCCTTAAGTCAGGGTCCATCACTATCACTATCATTATCTTCCCGTTAATCATCTATTTGATAGAGCGGGCACCAGTAATATCTCCATATGTCCTGATTCATGCTAGTAGAATCCAAAGGCATCCGCTTGCTCCAGGAACATAAAGAGCCTCAAACCATTATATTAGATCACGGGAATGACCTAATATAAATGTTACTGGTATTTGGCATATAAAATACTACACGAGCAGCTTGCCAGGCTTGCCGTGCAGGTGGCATACTGTTGTAGTCACCTCTAAATAAAGCAAATATTGATGCTGAGCGGCGCTAGTGGCCCCGCGAGCCAGGCTGTGATAGTCTGGTCTGCTGGGTGGAGTTGGAGTGACGGAGGGAAGTCCGGATGTGGAAAATGGCGGGCCCCATGGAGTAGGGGAGGGTGGTCTGGCTTGTTGTGAGGCTCTGCTGGGTTGCAGGCCAGGGCTAGAACCCGCCATGCCTCCTGGGCGCCTCACAAGCAGCTGGGCACAGGGAGAGCAAGTAGCAGCTCTGCTCCATGTCTGAAAGTCTCTGGTTCAGCATACCTGGTCCGGATTGAAAAAAAAAAAAACTGCTGCAGGGTGGCTGTGGATGATCCGGGCTGTGATAGTCTGGTCTGTCTGCTGGGTGGAGTTGTGACGAGGGAAGTACAGATGTGGAAAGTGGTGGGCCCCATGGAGTAGGGGAGGGTGGTAGAATCTAACAAAACATGTGGGAATCAGAGGTTAGCTAAAACAGTGTTATAATAATCCTCGAAAATGATAATACCAGCCTGGAACTCAGCATTGGATATAGTCAAAGCAATACAAAAGTCAGGGTCCATGCTAATGAGATCTCTCTTGTGTGTAAATACTCATGGAGGGTGTGGCAGTTATGAGTCATTTTGACTCTGAATCAGTAACTTCTGAAATATTATTATAATCTCTACTATGGTTTCAATGATATCTAGATTTGGCACCATTTCTCTTTATACCCACTGGGTCCCAGCGTGGGACAGATAGAATTTACCAGGAGACTACCACCCTGGCTATGTTGAAATTACCATTTAAGATTAAAGGAAGGCATTAAATACAGGCAAAAAATGCACATGATGGCCTCCTAAGTGTATGTATTGCAATCTACAATATGTAAGAGAAGGAAAAGAGAGAGAGGGGAAGAGAGAAAAAAGATAAAGAACCTGCCATTTAGGCAGGCTATGGGAGGGGGAGGGAATTGGGAACATTGGTGGTGGGAAATGGGCACTGGTGGAGGGCGGGTGCTGGAACACTATGTGACTGAAACCTCCAAACATGAACAACGTTGTAATTGTATATCTCATGGTGGTATAATGAAATATTTTTAAAAAAAGATTAAAGGACGGATCATACTAGTTTTCCCTCAAACAGGTGAGCATGACGGTATCAGTAAACAGAGGACAGACAAGTCACTCAGAATTATCCTGGTGCAGATGATAAATAAGAAGGACCCTGTGGGTACCATCTAGATTGCAGGTAGCCATGAAATTATGATGTGTTTCTCCCCCATGAATACACATCCATTAAGATGTACTTTATATCAGCCCGCTGCTCTCTCTGAGTGTTTTGACATAAGCGATAACAGGAAGGGACTAATCCTTGGCATAATCATTTTTTAGACCTAAAAACAATTATAGCCCCACCTTACATCTACACCTAGAAGCTGATTGATATTTGTTGATACTATCTCCCTGAAGACAGGATTACTTTTGGATATATAAGGGCACTGGACTTGAGGTGCATTGATTGAACTTGAGTGGGAGATTTGGACCCCCAATGCATGGTCGGAGTTCTGACCAAAAAGCTAGATGTCTGGGGAATCCCATTATTTTGGGATTGTAGCGGCAGAGCTTCTTTTATTACTGATAATTAGTAAAAGCCTTTTGGAACTACGCTGGACTCATGACTTTTCATCCATTCCTCCGACCTTGGAGGTAGAAGGAACTCATTTCATGATATTGTTGGGGACCCCAGCAGCCCGACAGAGGGCATCAAACTAAGCAAAATGAGTCAGGGGGGGAGGACAAATCCCGGGCGATCTCACTCATCTACTGTGTTTAGAGCCAGAACAAGGAAGTATTTACCATCACAGGAGCGAGATGAGATTCCCCCAGGTGACTTCTCCCTCCCACTCATTTGTGGAGGTGAGGCAGGTGGCCTACATAATTACCTGCGGAGATATTCTTGTGCACAATCAAGGGGAACACTAAGCAAGATCAAAGATAGAGCAGTGCCTCCAGAGAGAAGAAAAGGCAGGTGATAGATCCTTGCCAGCATGTCCTTCAGCACTTGAGCAATGCACAGAAACGTAACTTTCTACGACACATCCTGCTGCTATTTTCCTGTTACAAATGGCCTGTAATTGCCCGCTAGAAATTCTGACTTGTTTTGAAAGGTTATTTTGAAAAGAAAAAAATTGGGGAAATGTCTCACATTCAAAGACTTTCTTATTACTATTCATTGGGAAGGCTGAGCTACCTCACACATCTCTTTTCAATCCCTTTCTATCCAGATGAGACAAAACGCTAAAGACTGCTTTGATTAACACCAAATAAAACCCACTTGTATCTCTACTTTCCATCCTTGTGGGACTCTCCGTGTAATTACAGCAGCTGTTCATCAATAACGTGAAGGGAGATGCGGTACCAATGATAGAATCAAGACAAGAAATCAGTTCGAAAATATCCCCAAAGTCCCTGATTTGGATCCTGTAACAGTGCCGGAAATAACTTGTGCTACTAATTAAGACAGGCCTACTAGGGGTTTTCAAATGCGCTATTTGAAGGCACATCCTAAATGTGTGCGGAGATCATTTTGCTGCACCATCAGAAAAAATGTAGTTCAATTCTAGAAAAGTTTAGTGGAAAGTAAGTATACACAGGTATATAAAGAAGAAGACGGCATAAACTTGAGATTCTCATGAAACAAATAATGGCAGTATCAGTCAGGTAGAAAGAGTCACTGGACGATGGGTTAATTATTTCTTAATAAATCAGTTGAACAGCTTATGTTAGGCTGAAGTTATTTCTTCAAGTAATTAAATGTCCTAATACAGTTCCCAATTTTCCCCTTTAGAACATAAGTCCTTGGTATGTAATACTGTACTTTGAAGACACACTTGTAACTAATGACCTCAGAAAATCAATACAACTAAAAAAACTCAAAAGGCATGGCTGGAGAAACAGCACGGCAGGTGAGGGGCTGGCTTTCATATCCAGGTTTGCAGATAGGTATGCCCAAAAAGCAAATCAAAAATATTAATAAAGCAGTAAATAGAGGGTTGTTAGAGAACTATTATATCTTGTATGAGTCAAAAGTAATGGCAAGGCATCCCTTCAAGAGATCAAATTTTCTGTTTCTGGCTGCTAATATAAAAGAACTGAGATCCCTGAACAAACTGAGTACACTTTAGAAATGCATAGATTTTACTTCAAAGGTAATGTTTATTTGCAACACTATGGTTTATAGGTTCACACCTCGGCTACATGATTGTTAAAATACCTCCCACCAGAACATACCAGACATTTCCTTCCCTTTGCTCCATTTCTCCTTCCCAATCTGATCATTGTAATTCTGGCTAAATTAAGGGATTTGCTTTTTGCCTTGCCCTTAAGATTATTTTTTTCTTTTATTTTTTGGCTTATTTTTTTTTTTTTTTGGTTTAACCTGTTTTTTTTTTATATAGTTCACATATAAGTGAAATAATCTAGTATCCATCTCTCTCCCTCTGACTTATTTCGCTTAGCAAATAACACTCCTCTCAATTTCCGGCATACTTTTCATAAGGGCAGAATTTCTATTTTCTTTTTCTTACTAGCTAAATAGTAATCCCAGTATGTACATAAACCACAAACTTCTTTATCCCATCATTCTTTTGTTGGGCACTTGGGTTGTTCCCCACATAGTTTTTGCTACTTTATACATACAACTACAGTGAGACACTAACATGCATGTAACTTTGGGTATTGGTGTTTTGTTTTTGTTTGTGGTTTTTGGGGCTACACCAATGCAGAGGCGCGCTAGAAAGTTTCTCAAAGAGAGGTGGAAGTGAGGCAACAATGTGGTGTCAGGGACTGATCCCCAGGCTTGGCATGTTCAAAGAGCAAGCTCTGCCAGCTGCATGCTATCTCTCTCTGGCCGGATTTTATTGCTTTTTATGTTCTTCAAAGTAAATCCAGGAGTTTGTTGCTGACTTATAAAGTAGATATTTTCTAATATTTCCAGGATGTCCCCTCTCCACTGTTTCACACGAGGCTGAACTGGTTCCCCCACTTCCATTTTAGGAGGTTTCGTTGTACACCTGGCCAAAGCACAGACTGATTTTGGTATTTTGATATGTATTCTCACAGCTGTGCTCATCATGTTTTATTTGCATTTCCCTAACAATACGTGAGAAGTGCATACTGTGTTTAGCCATCTGTAATGTCTTCTTAGGAGAAGTAGCTTGTCTCAAACTTTCAGCCCATTTTTTCATGGATCCAGAGATCCTTGAAAGATGCTACAGGGAACCTGAGTTCCATGTTTTGTGGTCAACCAAGTGCTAAAGCTTGTTTTCTCAACACATTAAAACTATATAAATAAAGTTAGTACAATGAAAAACAGAATTAGATCATTATATTGAAAAATTATCATTCCCTCAAGTATATATTTTGCAATTGAGTATTGTTTAGCAATAGGAATAAGTCTCCAACACAAATCAGATTATTTTTATCATTGTACAGATATCATTGGTTATATATACAAAAATATGATGGTGAGATTACAAATAGGCTAAAAAGT
>JAJIBD010033312.1:0-45301 GCA_021461705.1 Cryptotis parvus | reverse complement strand
CAGGACACTGTCTCCCCATCTGCCAGAACACCGAAAATCAGATGGGCTTGTCATATAATGCGATCTGGAGACGACCGTTGGACTAAAGCCATTACCGATTAGATCCCACAGGGCGCTAAAGATCACGTGGCTGCCCATCGGCAAGATGGTCAGACTTCTTATCAGGACCCTAAACAAAACTGTTCGTCTTGATATCCCCAAAAAACGACGGATGCCATTGGGCTCCACGGCACGTGACAGGATCAAATGGAAACATGACTGGCGCCCCGCTCGAGCAAATCGATGAATAACGGGATATCAAGTGATCAAGTGATCAAGTGATCTGACCTTCCCAGCATCTTAAATAAAAAAGGGAGGGGGTGGTAGCAAGATCAGTCATAGATCAAAATATCACTGATGCTTTCATGATCCCCATTAAGTTGGATCACACAGCCCCGTTTACCACAGCCATGTTATACTTCAGAAATTCTCGAGCCAAACAGTTGCCTTCCTAAATCTAAGTCTGGAATATCATTTAGTTTAACTTTGCTTTTTTTGTCTTTGTTGGGGCAGAAGGTGCCTTTCTTGTTTTGGTGTCTATACTGCTTAGGAGCTACTCTCACTTCTGTGCTTGTCACTCCCAGCCCCGTGGTACTAGGGACAAATTTGGTCCTCCTACATGCAAAAGTGCTGGAGCAGAGCTGGGACCACAGTCTTTTCCTCATGGTTTACACAGCAACATATGTGGTGCCAACACATCAGGACTGTGTTGTCGTAGAGAATGGAATAAAACAGGGTTGACAAAAGTTTGATTCAGGGGACTGTGTGGTACCTGAGATTAAATCTGGTCCTTCTACAATGCAAAATGTGTGTCCCAGCCCTTTCAGCTATATTTTCAGCCCTTTCCCTCTTTAAGACTAAAGAGTTTGGATCAGGAAGAGGGTCCAGTGCAGGGCATACTCGCATATGGGAGGCCCAGGTTCAATCTTTAGTACCACATGGCCTTCAAATACCACTCAGGATTCGCCTGCAAGCACAGAGCCAGGTTCAAGAGTAGCTCAGGAGCATTATCTATGGCCCCCAAATCTACCAAATAAATAAATAAACATTCAACATATGCACAGGAATGAGCGGCTGAATGACAGGCAATCTAGAACTCTGTAAATATAATCACAGAGTATAATTAATTGCAGTACAGTGATCCATATTTGGTCTTGATTCTATTACTATAAGATACTGTCACCCTTTTATATCAGTATAGGGGAAAAACCCTTAAGAATTAGTGCAGAAAATCACAGGGTCCTCAGAAGCTAAGGAGTTTATAAAGATGCCAATTCTAAGTCCGAATATTCTGTCTTGATGGCTGCCACTTAGGGGGCTCTAAAACCTCCGCCAAGGGCAATGAAGCAGAGAGCCTAGTGATGATTTCAACAGCTTTGGGGAGAAGGCTAATGCAATGGGACAGGGCCAAGTCAGTTAGCAAACGGAACAGCCATAGGATGGACAAGAGTTGCCCGGCCATCTTTAGCAATCACCAGTAGCTCTAAATGAGTTGTTTTTTCATTTTCTGTTTTTTTTTTTCTTTTTTACTTTTGTGGGAACACAGCCCCCCCAATACTACAAATTATGGAGTCAAGTTTCCCCACATTTGGGGGAAATGTCAGGGTCACCACATCCAGAGTGCAATGGATAAGCCTCCCCGCCCCTGGGAAAACCACTTCTCAATCCTGTTATCCCCTGCCAGGTAAGCATCTCTAAAAAAAAATGTTTTGAAATGTCTCCTTTGGTGTGGTGGCCAGTAAGCTCATTTCCATGTGAGGGGAGGCTGTCAACACGCAGAATGTTTTCTGGCTCTCGCTGGAGCTGCCATGGACTAGCACGTTATGTGCCACCTGGGCGAGAACATGTTCCTTGTTTGTAACCTACGTCTAGACGGAAATCACCCTCGGCAGATGGAAGGTGAATCCATGACCACATTAACCATTTGGGGAGCCCGCCCATCTAGACTTATTTCTACTTGTTGTGCAGTGCATCTGGCTCAGCTCTTAAAGAGGTCGAGTTTGCAAGACTTCTGAAAGATGCATCCCACCTTCGTGGCTCTGCTTTGAGTGCAGTGAACCGCTCTGTTCAGCCCTGTTGTATTCCACTCTGCACAACACAGTGATGTGCTGGCACCGCCATATCTCGCAGTGTAACCATGAGGAAAAGACCATGATCACAGCTCTGCTCAGCCACTGTGTGGGTAACCTGGGCGCATTAGGAGGGGGGAGGTTCGCTTTTAGCCCCCCCACCCAGAAAAGACAAAACCAATGTGATCTGAGAATGCTCAACTCTTGCATTTGTGGATTGGTTTTTTTTTCCCTGTGAGCTGAGTCTTCCCTGAAAGAACTATTTTCATCATTGATACTTTCTGGTGTTTCATTCAGCTTTTAGATATTATCTTTCCCCCAAAGTCTCTGTTGGCCAGAAGTCCTTTGCCTCAAGCTGGAAAAAAAATTCTGGGCAGCTCTTCCAGTCCCTGAATGCTGCTGAGTCAGGACTCAGGAATTTCCAACTCACCCAGCTGCCTGAGGCACTGACAACTCTTATCCTTTGATCCTGAGAATTTAGGGATGGAAGATGATGGCAGCCATTGCCTGCTTTCTTTTGGGATCTGTAGTTGGCCAAACCTTACTTTGGCTTATAAACTGTTCTCCCAAGACTTGTAGCCCTAAAGGACCCAAGAACCAATATCAATGGGGCTGGAGCAAATAGTGCAGCAGTTAGGTATTTGCCTTGCACGCTGCCAACCCCAGCATCCCATATGGTCTCCGAGCACCTCCAGAAGTAATTCTTGAATGCAGAGCCAGCAGTAACCCCCTGAACATTGCAAGTGTGACCACCCAAAAAGCCCGAAAAAATCACCTCCCAAAAGCTGTGTTTCTCTTGTTTCTCTCCTTTCTCTTCATCTTCCTCATACCTCTCCAGTCTTCTTTCTGAAGTGGTTCTGCAAGCAACACTAAAAGAATAATTCCTACCCACTGGTAATCCAGAGGAAAATAAAATGGGAAATAGCTGCTTATCTCTGGTGAATAAAACCAAAAGATTTGGGACTGAAGCGATCCTGGCACATATTCATACTGACAATATACAAAAGTTTTAGCATTTAAAGGCAGATGAGATGAGATGAATTCAGGATAGCAAATTCAGATCAACAACTACCTCCTTTAGCAGAAACAGTAAAATACGGCTTTTGAATGAGAAAGGTCTTTACTAGTCATGGCTATGGTTGGGGCAAGATAGGGGAAACCCACAACAACACTTAGCTGATATGCAAGCAGTGTAATCCCAGAGATTAACAAAACTCCAGATCACAACTGTTTCATATTCTTTAAGCTTCAACAGATCGCGGTGAGGATTTGGAGTCCAATCAAACTATCTACTGTTAATCCCTTGTGAACACAATACTCACAACATCCATGTGGATTAACAAAAGCACCCTCATCCAGGAGGTTTGGGCAAGGGAGGTGCAGAAATGGGGCGTTTCTAAACAAATGAACATAGAAAGGTATCATTATGGCTGATGGTGTGGACTTTTGGGATAAAAGTCTTTTAAAGCAAGTAAGTTTTAGCCAGGGACCAGTCCTTAAAAGATCCTTAACCTTAATAGCCTTTTGTCACCACAAACAAGGTAAGAGAGTCCCAGACTTCAGGCCTCTTCCTCTCACTCCCAAATCAAAAGTCAGGCAGAATGTGGCTAGCTGGATGTGAGAGTTTCAATGGGAGGGCAGGAAGAGTGGAAACAGCTGAGTCGCCTGGAGCCTGTTTCCAGGCACTGCTACAACTCAGGCCAGAGAGACCCAATCTTGCTCTTGCTCTCAGGTAACACGTTTCTGAGTAAGCACCTTGAACTTCTTACTCTGGGTAAAACAGAACTTCCAGATATTTAACTCACGTTTCTTATGTCCCTCCTCGGATTAGTCACTCCATGGATCTTTGCCTCAAATAACAGAAGAGCCAAAAAACGTCCAAATGGCTCTACGTCCAAATGAGAACAGTTTTGGTCCCTTGCCCCTCAAAGAGGTTCACAGAGTTGTTTTGTTTGCTTTGGCTTTTTTTACAAGTAGAACAATATGAACACAAACAAATATCTTTATCTATGAAGTCCCAGGTTGCTACCCAGACCCACTTGAATACTTGCTCCCAGACCGTCTGAGACTTCATGAACTCACCAAACAAGGCGGGAAAGGAACTTATACCTATGGATGAAACGTAATAGCTTAGTATAAAATCCTAAATCAACACAGTTGTGCTGAAGATTTCATACTAGCAATCCTGCGATGAACAGTGATCCTTGGGAGAGAACTTCAAGAATGAGAATGTCTCGGGTAGTGGAAAAGGGGTACTAGTGGAGGCGTGTGCTGAACACTATGTGACTGAAACCTCTAAACATGAGCAACATTGGAATTGTATATCTCATGGTGGTATAATAAAATGTTTAATAAAAATATAAAAAAGAATGACAATGTCTCATCAAAGACTGAGTGGAGTCCAAACTTTGATGGAAAATGGTGCTGAAATGTTTTTTGCATGAAACTTTGGTATTATCGATATGTGTAAATCATGGTTCCTAAAATTTTTTTTGCTTTTTTGGGTCACACCCGGCAATGCTCAGTTTCTCCTGGCCTGCACTCAGGAATTACTCCTGGCAGTGCTCGGACCATATGGGGTGCCAGGGATTGAACCCAGGCTGGCATAGGCCGCGGGTGCGGAAGGCAAACGCCCTACCCAAGCTGGGCTATCGCTCTGGGCCCAAATTTTTTAACTTAAAAAATTGTAGAGCTAAAGAATATAGTTATTAGAATGAATAATAACTCCGGATATATGGAATTAGATGCTTTTTATGTGGAACTAAGGGGTCAGCTGAGACATCTTCGGAGTTCTGACCTCCGTCGCTATTCCAGAATCAGGATGCTGTCTCGTTTGCCCAAGGCTCCAAAAATCAGATGGGCTGAACATGTAATGCGATTTGGAGACAACCGCTGGACTAGAGCCCTTACTGACTGGATCCCACGGGATGTCAAAAGATCATGGCCGCCACCTAGAAGATGGTCAGACTTCTTGTCAGACCTGAAGGAACGGTTTGAGGCTCTTTATATTCTGAATCAACCAGATGCCATTGGGCTACATTGGCACGTGATAGAGTCCAATGGAAATCACTGGCGCCAGCTCGAGCAAATCCCGATGAATAACGGGATTCAAGTGATCAAGTGATCAAGTGATGACATCGTTCCCTAATAACACCAAATATTAGCCAAGAGGCACAAATGCTGGCTGACTTCAATCGAGAATGTGGAAAGATAGGTCTACAGCTGAATCTCAGCAAAACTATGTTCATGAAAAATGAACTAGTTCCAGAGGCCCCATTCACTCTTAATGGAACAAACATCTCTGAATGGAACAGTTATGTGTACCTAGGTTGAGAAGTTAACATGACAAACGACCTAAAACCTGAGGCAGCTGCAGGAGGAAGAGAGGAGCAGTGGAATGCCTTCAAAGGCACGAAGAAATAGCTAAAAAAGAAAAAGAACCCTCCAGCTCCGGGCACATCTCTTCAACTCCACCATTCTCCTGCATTAACATCGCCTCAGAGACCTGGGCCCTACGAAAGCAGGATGAGAATGCTATTCGGGCCTCCCAAAGAGGAATCAAAGAAGCCATGCTTGGAATATCACGCCTCACTCAAGTGAGAAGGAATGGGCCCATTCCGCTCGCTGTTCCAGAGTCAGGGATGCTGTCTCGCTTGCCAAGGCATTGAAAATCAGATGGCTGGACATGGAATGCGATTTGGAGAGGACTGCTGGACTAGAGCCAGTACTGACTGGATCCCACGGGATGTCAAAAGATCACATGGCCGCCCACCTACAAGATGGTCAGACTTCTTCGCCAAGAGGTTTGAGGCTTGTGTACTCCTGAAGCAACCAGATGCCATTGGGCTACACTGGCATGTGATAGGGTCAAATGGAAATATTACTGGCGCCTGCTGAGCAAATCACAATTAATAACGGGATGTTAAGTGATCAAGTGATCAAAGAATATAGTAGCTGAATTAAAATTAAAAAAAATATGGAAATGGTGAAAATTAGTAAGCTTAACAAAAAGTACACAAACCATCCAAAAAAAACACAGGCAGAAAGAAGAAAGCATTATGCCTAAAGAAAGCAAAGCAAAGATGCACAGGCTTAGAATGCTTGCCCTGCAAACAGAGGGCCACGAGTCCAGTCCTGCTGCCACATGCACCGGCTGTGGTCCCATAAGCTTCCTCTTCGCTTTGGGCATCTCTGCTGTCTGTGTTGCCTGAGGCTAGAGGCAATCTCTGGCCACATCACAGCCAGACACAAACAAAGGAGCCTGGAGCGCACTGAAACTGGGAGGTTGTCCTGGGGACAGGAAGTGCAACCCTAGTGGAAAAGAAATACAACCCAGCAAGGGTCTCGGCCATGGCGAGCACTGCACACTAAGCAGAACCCCTAACTAAAAGAAGGAAAAAAACAATGGTTGAAAAACAGTGAAGATACCATTGGTCAGGAGCATAGAGCAAGAACAAAAACAGGTACATCACTGGGCTTCCAGGTAGAAGACTCAAGGGGCAGAATTCTTCTCTGAAAAATAACAGTAAAGATCTTCCCCACGCTGAAACAGAACTACACCATATCCAAGAAACTCCAAAAGTTCCAAGCAAAATAAACCCAAACAGATGCACACCAAGTTCAATGTCTTTACGTGGAAGACAATTACAATGCCAAAACCAAAAAGAATCCTAAAAAGCAGCGAGGAAAATAGACTCTACAAATAGGAGGAAAATCTCAAGAGACTAAATAAAGGCAGAGCTCCAAAGTTGCTCCCAGTTCACAGATGAGAAGGGGCAAATTACATACTAGACACAAGCCTGAGAAGACCTGCAGTGTAGAGTATTCTACGGAGTACTCCCTGCACTCTTGGCTGTGGAACTACTGTATTAACACTCAGTTGAAGCAAAAAAAAAAAGATAGCAGACAACAGTTTAAAGTGGTAGAAAATTCGAACTGAACCTCTAACAAAATACTTAAGGGTCTTTTTTTTTTTTTTTTTTTTGCTTTTTGGGTCCACACCCGGCAATGCACAGGGGTTTCTCCTGGCTCTGCACTCAGGCCGGCCGCATGCAAGGCAAAAGCCCCACCCGCTGGACCATTGCTCCTGCCCCATTAAGGATTGTTGCAGGACTCTTAGAGGCCGCTGCATCTGCTCTGGATTGCCTCCATCAGATCACTCCGTAGATAAGGGGTAGTCTAAATGTGGCAGTTTATCTGACCATGTATGCTGTAACTAAGCTGGTATAAATATTCTCCCATGCTATCACAATCATCGTGGGACTAGCTAGATCTTACCAGCATATTAGCCTGGCCACGTAAGGACACCTAAGTAATTAGACCAGAGAGAAATGCTGTTTGCTTCCAAACAAACAAGCATGGCTCCCTGATAAAATATAAAACTACAATGAAGTAGAGGAGACTTGTGAAGGCTTGGAGAAATATTTAACTGGCATTGGTGTTGATCTTTGGTACAGTAGACATGCCATCTCCGAAACCCCCTTCTCTACATTTCAAAGGCATTCCGGCTCAAAACATTAGCACAGTAAAGGCCCTCGGTGAGATGCAGGGGAGGGACTACCCTAAAGGTATTGGACCCTCCCTGCTTTCCCTTAACAATGGGGAGGGAAGGTCTGAGTTGCTGGGGGGGGGGGTCTAAACTAGCGGGTTCCCCCTCTCCCAGGCTTCTTCTTCCCAGTGGGATTTACGCCTGTGAGCGATTATTCCCCTTGGAAGTTTCACGTGGGGTGGTTGCCATCTGGCTACTACGTACTGGGGCTGTCCTAGCCTGGAATCTAAGCATCGGGTTTTTCCTTTTTGCTGATTTGTATGCCTGAACCTGTGATAAGTAAAGTCTTTTAAAAAACCTCATCTGGATCCCTGAGTGCTCATCCATTCCTCGCCCGGCTTCGGAGGTAGAAGGGAACTTCGCTTCCCGGCACTGTCGGGGACCCCGCGGAGCGCCCGACAAAGGATCTTTTATAAAGGGAAATAAACCCACTTGGAAGTAGTAATATACTTAAAACAGAAAACACAGAACTCTACCTTCAAGTTTACTGATGTTTTTCTTGTTATCACCATTCTGTTAAGTTTAGAGAATTTTACCTCTCAGAGAGTATAATTTGGGCGGGAGGCGATAGCCCAGCGGTAGAGCGCTTGCCTTGCCCATGCCACCCCGGCCCCAATGGCCCAGGTTCAATCGGCATCCCATATGGTCCCCCGAGCACCGCAGAGTAATTCCTGAGTGCAGAGCCAGGAGAAACCCCCTGAGCATTGCTGGGTGTGACCCAAAAAGCAAATAAATAAATAAAATAAAAAGTATAATTTTAAGTTCTAAATTTATATATTACTCATTTTAAATAAATCTTAGTTTTATATTGATATTTAATATATCCGTTTATTGTTAGCACATATTTTTTCATTTCACCATTGAATATAGCTTTAGTGGCTCCTGGATTTTTATTTTTCTCCATTCCCCATTTACCATGGAATCAAGGCTGGTCTATATTGATTTTCTTTTCTTTTGAGAATGGGTCATGTTGTCCTACTTCTGTTGAATAATTTTGTATTGTATCCCAGCTGTTTTTATGTATTCTATTCTAAGTCTCTGGATTCTACTTTATCCCCTGGGGGGGGGGATAGAAGAGTTAGATATCACCTGCTTTTCATTGTTAATATTTTAGAATATTCTACTTTGAAAATGTTCTTTATTAGTCATTTGACTCTGTCTTTGTATTAGATGTACCATATCTTTTCATAAAAAAGAAAGTCTTTTGGTAACAGCAAATGAAAAGAAAACAAAGGACAGAGATTGTGTCGGTACAGAGTAAAGGCAAAGCTGGTCTGCCTGCTAGCCCCTCCCTGCCAGGTGCCTGCCTCTTGCTTCTTCTGCCCAGATCCCCAAGCTCCACTGGCAAGTCCCAAGCACACGTTCTCCCCACCATCCATCCATTTCTATGAGCCCTGCCTTGCTGCAGACACTGAATTAGAAATAAGAGATGCACAGATGCATTCCCTACGGTTTTTCTGTTTGGAAGATGCAAAAGATCCATCATGAGAGCAGAATGAAGTCCACCATGCGGGCTGGCAAACAGCACAGGAAGCAAGGCACTTAGCCTTGCATGCAGTTGCTTCAGCCACAGCAGCCACGGCCCTGGTTCCAACTCTAGGGGCAGATACGGTCCCTGAGTCCTGTCAGAAGTGATCCCTGCCTGGAGCCAAAGTACAGTGGTAGGGCGCTTGTCCTGCATGTGGTCAACCTGGATCTGATCTGCAGGATTCCATCTGAGTTCACCAGGAGTAATCCCTGAGCAGAGCCAGAAGTAAGCCCTGAGCACCTAAGGGTGTTGCCCCAAAACAAGCAAATACCCTTACTGGAGTATTTGCTCAATGGACACACTCATCCTCTGCATGCAAGAGGTTCAGGTTCCATCCCTGGCATCAGATGGTGCCTCAAGCACTGCAGGGTGTAACCCCAAAACAGCTTTCTAGGAGACTTACCCAGAGGTGTTGGGGACCACCAGGGCCACACCCAGAGGACGATGCAGTGCAGGGCATGAACCCTGGGCCATTGGCATGCCAGGCATAAGCTCCAGCCCTTTAAGCTAGTTCATGGTCCAACTTTAAATTTCTTGTTTATAAATAGTCTTATTAGGGAAAAAAAAAAAAAGTGACCCCTGAGCACAGAGCCAGAATCAGTCCTGAGTACTGACAGGTGTGGCTAAATAAATAAAACCCACCAGGATTCTCACCTTGCTGTCCATATTTCAGGGAAAAAATCTTGTAGTTCCAAAAGGCGCTTGGTGCTCCCTCTACTTCTTCAACAGGAAACAGTCCCCACCTTATAGATAAGCGTACTCTTACACCATTGTAGTACACCCCCTCCCTTTTTTTGTTTGCTTTTTTTTTGGGCCACACCTGGCTATGCTCAGGGATTACTCCTGACTCCTCGCTCAGGAATTACTTCTAAAGGTTCTCAGGGGACCATATGGGATGCCGAGGATTGAACCCAAGTCAGCCTCATGCAAAGCAAATGCCCTACCTGCTGTACTATCACTCTGGCCTGCAGTACATTCCTGTGACTGAAAAGTTATTACCAGTGAAAACAGACAGAGGAAACCCACAAAACTTTGTTAGTGATGTATACCTCTGTAGGAAAAAGTTAACCTCATCCTCCCCAGAGAGATTTTCAGATAGAGAGCAGAAGTTGGTTCCAGAGAAAATGGAGAATCGGAAATACACGAAGAATAGCCCAGTGTAAATTCCTCTAGGACACACTCCCAAGTAACATCCGACTTGCCTTATTTTCTATGTTCTCAAATTTGGGGGAAGGTCACTCAGGCTGTAAGAAATTTCATGTACTTTCAATAAGACTGGATTCTTTTCTTATTGGGTCTAAGACATGTATTAGAGGTGGCTTTGTCAGGAGTGTTCGAATATAAAGATTCTGATCACTCTCACCTTGCAGGTCCCTAGCAGATAATCAGCAGTGCTAAGAGCTAAACATTCCCTAGATGCAGAGTTTTAGGAAGCATAAAATAAATCCCCATATACCACATATATGCGAAGGGACATATAGTGGATATGGTGTTATATATCTGTCAGTCCCCTGAAATATCCAAAAGTAATCCCTATCTATCCACTCACTTGGCAATGCATCTCAATGTGATTTGCCATTTTCTTTTGACTTTTTTTTATCATTGTTTTAATGAAGGTAAATGTTCACAAGAGTATTAACATTTATGTTCTTAATGTAGTTACATCACCTCATCAGGGTGCCCATGCCCCCCACCAGTGCCCTTATGTAACATGGACTACTATGCAACTGCTAAGAAAAGATAAAATCTTGCCATTCACTGCAAGGTGGATGGAACTGGAGGGCTGTTGGAGGAAGGTGCCTAGCTAGTTTAGGAGCTTTGCTGTTTGATCTACAGTTTAAAACTGTTTACATATCCTTAAGTCAGGGTCCATCACTATCACTATCATTATCTTCCCGTTAATCATCTATTTGATAGAGCGGGCACCAGTAATATCTCCATATGTCCTGATTCATGCTAGTAGAATCCAAAGGCATCCGCTTGCTCCAGGAACATAAAGAGCCTCAAACCATTATATTAGGTCACAGGAATGACCTAATATAAATGTTACTGGTATTTGGCATATAAAATACTACACGAGCAGCTTGCCAGGCTTGCCGTGCAGGTGGCATACTGTTGTAGTCACCTCTAAATAAAGCAAATATTGATGAACTCGCGTGGCCGCTAGTGGCCCCAGCGAGCCAGGCTGTGATAGTCTGGTCTGCTGGAGTGGAGTTGTGACGGGAGGGGAAGTCCGGATGTGGAAAATGGCGGGCCCCATGGAGTAGGGGAGGGTGGTCTGGCTTGTTGTGAGGCTCTGCTGGGTTGGCAGGCCAGGGCTAGGAGCCCGCCATGCCTCCTGGGCGCCTCACAAGCAGCTGGGCACAGGGGAGAGCAAGTAGCAGCTCTGCTCCATGTCTGAGAGTCTCTGGTTCAGCATACCTGGTCCGGATTGAAAAAAAAAAAAAAAAAAACTGCTGCAGGGGTGGCTGTGGATGATCCGGGCTGTGATAGTCTGGTCTGTCTGCTGGTGGAGTTGTGACGAGAGGAAGTACGGATGTGGAAAATGGCGGGCCCCATGGAGTAGGGGAGGGTGGTAGAATCTAACAAAACATGTGGGAATCAGAGGTTAGCTAAAACAGTGTTATAATAATCCTCGAAAATGATAATACCAGCCTGGAACTCAGCATTGGATATAGTCAAAGCAATACAAAAGTCAGGGTCCATGCTAATGAGATCTCTCTTGTGTGTAAATACTCATGGAGGGTGTGGCAGTTATGAGTCATTTTGACTCTGAATCAGTAACTTCTGAAATATTATTATAATCTCTACTATGGTTTCAATGGTATCTAGATTTGGCACCATTTCTCTTTATACCCACTGGTCCCAGCGGTGGGACAGATAGAATTTACCAGGAGACTACCACCCTGGCTATGTTGAGATTACCATTTAAGATTAAAGGAAGGCATTAAATACAGGCAAAAAAATGCACATGATGGCCTCTAAGTGTATGTATTGCAATCTACAATATGTAAGAGAAGGAAAAGAGAGAGAGGAGAGAGAAAAAAGATAAAGAACCTGCCATTTAGGCAGGCTATGGGAGGGGGGGGGGAATTGGGAACATTGGTGGTGGGAAATGGGCACTGGTGGAGGGCGGGTGCTGGAACACTATGTGACTGAAACCTCCAAACATGAACAACGTTGTAATTGTATATCTCATGGTGGTATAATGAAATATTTTTTAAAAAGATTAAAGGACGGATCATACTAGTTTTCCCTCAAACAGGTGAGCATGACGGTATCAGTAAACAGAGGACAGACAAGTCACTCAGAATTATCCTGGTGCAGATGATAAATAAGAAGGACCCTGTGGGTACCATCTAGATTGCAGGTAGCCCATGAAATTATGATGTGTTTCTCCCCCATGAATACACATCCATTAAGATGTACTTTATATCAGCCCGCTGCTCTCTCTGAGTGTTTTGACATAAGCGATAACAGGAAGGGACTAATCCTTGGCATAATCATTTTTTAGACCTAAAACAATTATAGCCCACCTTACATCTACACCTAGAAGCTGATTGATATTTGTTGATACTATCTCCCTGAAGACAGGATTACTTTTGGATATATAAGGGCACTGACTTGAGGTGCATTGATTGACTTGAGTGGGAGATTTGGACCCCAATGCATGGTCGGAGTTCTGACCAAAAGCTGGATGTCTGGGGAATCCCATTATTTTGGATTGTAGCGGCAGAGCTTCTTTTACTGATAATTAGTAAAAGCCTTTTGGAACTACGCTGGACTCATGACTTTTCATCCATTCCCGCCGACCTTGGAGGTAGAAGGGAACTCATTTCATGATATTGTTGGGGACCCCAGCAGCCCGACAGAGGGCATCAAACTAAGCAAAAATGAGTCAGGGGGGAGAAGGACAAATCCCGGGCGATCTCACTCATCTACTGTGTTTAGAGCCAGAACAAGGAAAGTATTTACCATCACAGGAGCGAGATGAGATTCCCCAGGTGACTTCTCCCCTCCCACTCATTTGTGGAGGTGAGGCAGGTGGCCTACATAATTACCTGCAGATATTCTTGTGCACAATCAAGGGGAGACACTAAGCAAGATCAAAAGATAGAGCAGTGCCTCCAGAGAGAAGAAAAAGGCAGGTGATAGATCCTTGCCAGCATGTCCTTCAGCACTTGAGCAATGCACAGAAACGTAACTTTCTACGACACATCCTGCTGCTATTTTCCTGTTACAAATGGCCCTGTAATTGCCCTAAGAAATTCTGACTTGTTTTGAAAGGTTATTTTTGAAAAAGAAAAAAATTTGGGAAATGTCTCACATTCAAAGACTTTCTTATTACTATTCATTGGGAAGGCTGACTACCTCACACATCTCTTTTCAATCCTTTCTATCCAGATGAGACAAAGCGCTAAAGACTGCCTTGATTAACACCAAATAAAACCCACTTGTATCTCTACTTTCCATCCTTGTGAGACTCTCCCGTGTAATTACAGCAGCTGTTCATCAATAACGTGAAGGGAGATGCGGTACCAATGATTAGAATCAAGACAAGAAATCAGTTCGAAAAATATCCCCAAAGTCCCTGATTTGGATCTGTAACAGTGCCGAATAACTTGTGCTACTAATTAAGACAGGCCTACTAGGAGTTTTCAAATGCTATTTGAAGGCACATCCCTAAATGTGTGCCCAGATCTTTGCTGCACCATCCGGAAAAATGTAGTTCAATTCTAGAAAAGTTTAGTGGAAAGTAAGGATACACAGGTATATAAAGAAGAAGACGGCATAAACTTGATTCTCATGAAACAAATAATGGCAGTATCAGTCAGGTAGAAAGAGTCACTGGACGATGGGTTAATTATTTCTTAATAAATCAGTTGAACAGCTTATGTTAGCTGAAGTTATTTCTTCAAGTAATTAAATGTCCTAATACAGTTCCCAATTTTCCCCTTTAGAACATAAGTCCTTGGTATGTAATACTGTACTTTGAAGACACACTTGTAACTAATGACCTCAGGAAAATCAATACAACTAAAAAACTCAAAAGGCATGGCTGGAGAAACAGTAGCGGCAGGTGAGGGGCTGGCTTTCATATCCAGGTTTGCAGATAGGTATTGCCCAAAAGCAAATCAAAAATATTAATAAAGCAGTAAATAGAGGGTTATTAGAGAACTATTATATCTTATGAGTCAAAAGTAATGGCAAGGCATCCCTTCAAGAGATCAAATTTTCTGTTTCTGGCTGCTAATATAAAAGAACTGAGATCCTGAACAAACTGAGTACACTTTAGAAATGCATAGATTTTACTTAAGGTAATGTTTAATTACAACACTATGGTTTATAGGTTCACACCTCGGCACATGATTGTTAAAATACCTCCACCAGAACATACCAGACATTTCCTTCCTTTGCTCCATTTCTCCTTCCCAATCTGATCATTGTAATTCTCAGGCTAAATTCAAGGGTTTGCTTTGCCCAGCCTTGGATTATTTTTTTCTTTATTTTTTGGCTTATTTTTTTTCCTTTGGCTTTGTTTTTTTTTATAGTTCACATATAAGTGAAATAATCTAGTATCCATCTCTCTCCCTCTGACTTATTTACGCTTAGCATAATACCTCCTCTCAATTCCATGTATTTTTCACAAGGCAGAATTTCTATTTTCTTTTTTCTACTAGCTAAATAGTATCCCAGTATGTACATAAACCACAACTTCTTTATCCCATCATTCTTTGTTGGGCACTTGGGTTGTTCCCATAGTTTGGCTTTTATACATACAACTACAGTAGACACTAACATGCATGTAACTTTGGGTATTGGTGTTTTGTTTTTGTTTTGTGGTTTTTGGGGTACATCCAAGGGAGGCCAGAGCTTACTGTAAGAGGGGTGTGAGGCGACAATGTGGTGCCAGGGACTGATCCCAGGCTTGGCATGTTCAAGGCAAGCTCCTGCCTGCTGTACTATCTCTCCGGCTGGAATTATTGTTTTATGTTCTTCAAACATAAATCCAGGAGTGGATTTGCTGGATTATATAGTAGATATTTTTAATATTCCCAGGATGGCCACCTCTCCACTGCTTTCTGAGGCTGAACTGGTTCCCACTTCCATTTTAGGAGGTTCCGTTGTCTCCACACCTTGGCCAGCACAGACTGATTTTGGTATTTTGATATGTCATTCTCACAGCTGTGCTCATTGCTGTTTTTATTTGCATTTCCCTAACAATACGTGAGAAGTGCACACATGTGTGTTTAGCCATCTGTAATGTCTTCTTAGGAGAAGTAGCTATTCAAACTTTCAGCCCATTTTTTTCATGGAACTGAGATCCTTGAAAGATGCTACAGTGGAACCTGAGTTCCATGTTTTGTGGTCAACCAAGTGCCAAACATTTTCTCAACACATTAAAACTATATAAATAAGTTAGTACAATGAAAAACAGAATTAGATCATTATATTAGAAAAAATTATCATTCTCAAGTATATATTTTACAATTGAGTATTGTTTAGCAATAGGAATAAGTCCTCAAATACAAATCAGATTATTTTATCATTGTACAGATATCATTGGTTATATGACAAAAATATGATGGTGCAGATTACAAATAGGCTAAAAAAGTCATGTATAGGGGTCAATGTATTTAATAAAACGGGGTCACTGGGGTCAATGTCATGTAATAAAACATGGAATTTTTTAAATGTACAAAAAAATACAATACGGCAGAATGATGTGAAAATTAGTCAAAGAGAACTTGTAGGTAAAATCAAAATTAAAAGAGAACTTTTATCTTCAAAGTGCCAGGAGAAAAATACCCATTAACTAGAACATCAACAAATCTTTGTTTTAACAATAAGACTGAAACAAGTTCACATTTTACATAAACAAAAAATAGTGCTTACTACCACTTTCTGGTTGGGACCAACAAGTGGGCAAGGGGGTTGTGGGGAGACAGCAGAACAGATTGATACTGAACAGGATGTGCCAGGGGCAGGTTTCATGGGTGAGGGGAGAACAGAGGAAGCACAGTGGTCTCTCTCTCTCTTTAAGAGGAGGCGCCACTCTGAGCACAGGCAGGCTCCAGGAGCAGCAGGAAAGGCAAAAGTTCTGGTAGCTAAAAGTTCAGTTGTGTCTAGAAAGTGATTTACTTATCCCAACTTGCAGGCCAGGTGTGGTTTTTATTTGTGGAGGGGCTTTGTTGGGGCTAGGCATTGTTTGACTTCAGCAAAACAGGCTTGGGGCTTAGTGATCTGTAAAGTCACCACACCTACCAGTAAGTGAGGATATGTTTGAGTTCCAGGGTTTTGCAAGTTGCAAGGTCTGTGCTGGGAGGAAAGAGGTGCATGGTTGGGGAAAGTCCAATTTCCTCCTGAAATTGTTCCACTAGGTGCGGTCTGACCTCATCAAACCACATCAGCGTTCTTCTTGGGATGATCAAAATCACAGGCAAGACCTTCCGTCTTCAGAACTTCCTTGCTGCCTCTTGCTTGAGTACAGATTCTTTAAGTGTTGGGTTGGCCTCATAGACCCCAGAAGGCTTTCTGTGGTCCTGCCTTCATGACTTTTCAGGATGACTTGGACAGTAGGTCCGGTATGGTGAGAGAAGAGGGGAGGGGGAGGATTGGAGGCTGCACCGTAACTGGAATCCTAACTCATGGAATGCAGGCTCCCTTTTTACATAATCCTCAAGCAAACAGTACAAAGGTCAATTGGCAAAAAAAAGTGCATAGTGCATTTCATTACCAGCTCCAAATTAATTATAAGTTATCTCTTACAGGGGTGTCTCTAGAACTTCACTAGAAGAATAAAAGAGTAGCAGCAATGGATAATAATGCTCCCATCTCCACAACTTCAGACACAAGCGTTAGAAGCTATCTCCATTTAGGGTGGCTAAGGGAAAAGGTGTTGCCTAGCTAAGAACACTGGGCTACTCCAGCATGCACACCTGTTCACAGTATCATATGATCCCTCCTTACATAACGTGTTGTGTAACCTCTGCCTAAAAATACAGGCCCTTGGGGGCCAGAGTGATAGTCCAGCGGGTAGGGGCGTTTGTCTTGCACGTGGCCAACCCGGTTCGATCCCCGGCATCCCATCTGGTCCCCTGAGCACCGCCAGGAGTAATTCCTGAGTGCAGAGCCAGAAGTAACCCCTGAGCATTGCCAGGTGTGACTTGATCACTTGATCACTTGAATCCTGTTATTCATTGATTTGCTCGAGTGGGTGCCAGTATCATTTCCATTGGACCCTATCACGTGCCAATGTAGCCCAATGGCATGCCAGGTGTGACCCAAAAAAGAAAAAAAAATACAGGCCCTTGCATTTACTACTAAACATATCCTTATCTGGTTTTCCCACATGTATATTATTGTCCTGCATATTGCTATAAATTATCTGCTACATGCAAAGACAATGTTCCAAGAAAAAATTGTTTCTTATCTTTATGAGCTAGTTTTTCCCTGCCCCAGAAAAGAGCATATATAATATATATGTATTTAAGAAACACATGGGTTAACCAACAAAGTCAGAGAGATATACATGTATATGCATATATATGTGTGTATATATGTGCATATATATACATATACATACATATACACACATATACACATATGTATGTGTGTATCCTCTAAGAAGTAACACATTCATATTATTGGAGGGGCAGCCAGTGAAGAGTTAAGTCTCTAAATTAACACTTCCAAAACTCAATCAACAAATATTTATAAGTGTTGGTTTGTACAACTTGGTTATGGCTGAAGTGTCAAGAACTGCATTGGATTCCTTAGTGAATCAATGAAGCATTAAGCAATTGAGCCCACAGCACTATTGGTTAACACCATGTGTTTCTTAAATACATACTACAAATCACCCCAAACATCATAAATTCTAGGGGTGAAGGTTCAGAGTGTCTTTTCAAGTCAAAGAAGATTTTTAAAATTCCTTTCTTCATCCCTTAAATCAGTACCTAGAAGTAATGATTGATTCTAAATGCCACATAGCAATTGCCCAACTTGAATTATGTAGACTTTTTTCTTTTAGGATAGGATCTTAGGTCATGGGTGGTGCTCAAAGCTTACACATGACTCTGTGCTCAATGGACCATATGCTTGGGGGACCCAGTGCTCTGGGATCCAGGGTCAGCCACATGCAAAGCAAGCACCTTAACCCTTGTATAACCACCAAACTATGTGAACTTTTTAAAACTAACAATGTTCACTCAAGGCCCTCAGTGTAAACTTAGTTCCTTTTTTTTTTTCAGTCTCACTTAGAAGGCTGTAAGAAATAAGAGACAAAACCCTTAGACATTTGGGGGGACCATCATATGGTCCTTACGCCATAATCCAGAGAGCCAAAGAAAAATCATGTGGAACAATGGCAACAAAAACTATAACCCTACAACATGTGACTTAAATCAGTAACATACTAGAAGATATTCTGCTGAATCCACACTGCTCCACCCATGAGAAGCGCTTTGACCCTAGTGTTAGGAGCTGAGCAATGGGTAGTCTGAAGCTCAGTGAGTTTACTTCCATGCACAATTCAATGACTGCATTCTTGGAACCATTTCAGAAAGGAACTTCTTCATCAGTCTCTCATTTTGATCTATATATTTTTTTAATGAAACAAGATAGTTTTCATTGAGCAAAAGGTATTTAGAAAGTGTGGGGATGAAGAAAAGGAACATGTGTTCAACAGAGAGTGCAAGCTTGAAGAGCAGCAAAAGCCACAAGCAAATAAGATACGTGTTCAAGGAAGAATACAAGTTCCAAGAGCAAGCATCTCTCTTTGGGTCCTTAAACATACACAATGCGGGACTGAAAAGATGGCACACTGGGGAAGGCACTTGCTTTGTACATAACAGACCTGAGTTCAATCACCAGCGCTACATAAGATTCCCTGACCCCCCCAGTGGAAGTTATTCCCTGAGCACAGACTGATGAGTAATTCTGAGCACAGCTCAAATTCCCTTGCCCCACCACCCTGCCCCAGAAAAAAAATTGCACAAAGTGCTTTGGCATCACATAAATTCTTCCTGATTTTTCTTAAGAACCCTCCGTGTTTAAAGAGCGTTACATTGATGCTAAGTTGAATTAAACCTAAATGTCGATACTAATATTGAAATCATGTCACAATGCTCAATTACCCAGTGCTCCAGAATATATCTAGATGGAAGCTTTGTTTTCATCAATAAAGCAACATTTTAAGTTCTCTGTAGAAGACATACAATCTCACAGTGGTTCCCAAATGCTCAGCCAGCCTTAGCCCACAATGAGAAACAACCTTGTGGAATGTTCTCTAGGACCAGTTATTTTTATGGGGAAAAGGATCTATGGGGATTATGGGGGAGAAGAACCCAGGGCTCCAGGATGCAAGCATGCATTCCATGCTTCGTGTCATCTCCTAAGCCCATGGGAACAGCTTCTTACACAGCTGATCTGCCATTGGTATTGTCTTTGCAGGTAGAAACACACTTGGATCAAAGCTGGGGTGTGATGCTTTGGAGAGGGAGGACAAGCCTAGTACAATGAACCAAATCTGAGTTGACGATGGCCTGTAAAGAAGCAAAGGCAGAGTGGGGCAGTGCTCGTGTATGTTTTGAGTCCCAGTTTTTTCATCATTTCAATATAAAGGAAACATAATATTAAAGGACATTCTTAAAGTCTAAAGTCCAGAAAGATGGAAAATGCCATGTAGACTCAAGTTCTACAAAATAGACACAGCGCTATGATCCCAACAAAGTTCCCCAGTTTGCTGTCCTCCAATCTCCATCAAAAGACATCCCCTATGTGTCCAATTCTGTGATGCAGGGCAGTGAACCCAGTAGAGTTCATCAGCCAGGGTCAGGAGCCATTAACTCTTGGCACAATGTGAACATGCAGGAAATTAGAGGGGATAAGAGAAGTAGGTTTGAATTATTTTCTCCCACTCCCCACATGCTCAACTCAGCACAGCCAGTAGAAGCTGCAGCACTCCGTAGCACAGCTCCGCGGCTACTGATTCCACCATGACCATGTGCATCAGGGCTCATAAAGCAATGTCTCTCTATGTCTTATCCTTCAGTGCAATGGCAGTGCAGGCCTGAGCATGCGTGAAACACCACTTCCTTCCTCTCCCTACTACATAGGTGAAATCCCAATTTTGTTCTCTTATCCTTCATACTCTGAGTGGGTAACCCTTCTCCAAAATTTTCTTTATTTGAACTCATGGGATTAACTTGGTCCTGATAGAACAATTACTGATATAGGTACCTAAATTAATACTGTGCAAATTCCTGACAATAGACATGACTCTCAAAAATTAACAAGGAAGGAAGGAAGGAAGGAAGGAAGGAAGGAAGGAAAGGAAGGAGGAGGAAGGAAGGAAGGGAAGGAAGGAAGGAAAGGAAAAGGAAGGAAGGAAGGAAGGAAGGAAGGAAGGAAGGAAGGAAGGAAGGAAGGAAGGAAGGAAGGAAGGAAGGAAGGAAGGAAGGAAGGAAGGAAGGAAGGAAGGAAGGAAGGAAGGAGAGAGAGAGAAATGGGGACGGAGAGATAGTAGAGCAGGAAGGGCATTTTTCCTGCATGAGGCTGATCCAGGTTCAATCCCCAGCACCTTATATGGTCCCCTGAGATTACCAAAAGTGGCCCCTAAGCACAGAGCCAGGAGGAAACCCTGAGCACCACCAGGTGTGGCAATAAAAGAAAGAAGAGAAGGAGGAGGAGGAAGAGGATAAGGAGGTGGAGGAGGAGGAGAGGATAACTCATTTACCATCTCAAACCCATAAAGATAATCATATAAGGAACAAAAGTGGACTTGGCCCTATAATTCCACTTCTGAAATTTTTTAACTAAATGTTGTATTTATGGAAAAGTTATTATTGCTTATTGTCTGCAGCTGAAATTTTACCCAGAATCTTTATGACCAACAATAAAAGGAATAATTAAATTTTGACATCGCCACTTGATGGACTATGATGCTACAACAAAATACTATTAAGACCTTGGAGCAGCCAAAAGTATTGTATAATAAGTAAAACACATGCAATAGCAGACTTTTGAACATACATTAGAAATAGACTTATATAATAATAAATATGTGTGTGCTGAAGTGCACAATAACAATTCACAAACTAAATTTCAAGTTCACTGTATCACTGTATCACTGTCTTCCCATTGTTCATCGATTTGCTCGAGTGGGCACCAGTAACATCTCTATATGACCTGTCACAAGCAAGTGTAACCCAAGGGCATCTGCTCGCTCCAGGGACAGGAAGAGCCTCAAACCATTCTTAAATTCCACGTTAAAGGGCTAAATTGAAATGACTAAATTTTCTTTTTCTACAATGATTTTCAAAATAATAAAAATTGCCTAAGAGCCAGAGAACACAGAGCAACACAGTTAGTGATGGGAGCAGTGCATTCTGGGAGATGAAGGCCCCATCTGCTGTAACCCATCCAATCAATAAGCAGCCTGTAAACTGCACCTCATTTCAGTCTCTATTTCCTTCTCCCCAGCATGATGAGTCCTGACTCACTCACAAGAATGTGAAGTTTATAAAACTAAATAGAACTGAAAAATATCCTTCAGCTTTCATACACCTGACTCAGTGTGTCTACTGACTCTATATACCGGCTCCCGCTGGGATAACTGGAAACAAAAGCATTTTCTCCAATAAACATTATGGTGCAATGCTTGGGAGCTATTTCAGTGATTGGACACTTTCTAGGAAGTAAGATGAGCATCATCATTTGGGGGCCTTCGCTGGAGGGTCTAAAATATGTTTCGTGTCCGTCCTTAAAGAGATCTTATCTGGCTGGGCGAGAGCAGATTGATGGCCATGACCTTCTTCACATTCTTCTGCCGCCTTTTAAAATGAAATCCAGGCTCTTGCGGTTGATCTCCATGGGCTGTGTGCCAAGTTGCTGTAATGAGGACCACATATCATCCCCCTCCCTCAGGACCATCAGCTCAGCTCACTATTAACGTGTTAATGCCACCAACAAACATGACAAAAGAGGGCCAATCCAAGAGAAGCATGATGTCTCCCATCCCCAGGATCATTTTCTGTAAACAGACGCTCTCAGACAGTGCCTTTGCAGTGAGACAAATATGATACCGTATTGACATTACAACAAAATGCTGTTACAAACCGAAAGCTCTTTGAGGCTTTAATTTTAAACTGATGATTTGATATCTTTCTAAATTATGTATGTTAGCAGTGTTTCATAATCTAAAACATTTATTGGTCTAGACTATATATATATATATATATATATATATATATATATGGTTTTGAAATATTGCTGTTCCTATTTCATAGCTGAGCAGATGATAATTTTTAATTACACATTAATTCTGATATATTTCCTGGATAGGCAGTTATTGTTTTAGCAGGGTAAGGATTAATGAGCAGGTGTTCTGCTATCATCTGACTTAGGAAGAAATAGAGGAACTACACATGATTCATTTTCCTACTTATCTGAGCTGAATGATATTAATAACATTGCCACCTTACATTTATAAAACAATTTTCATTTTCAAAGTGCTTTTGTAGCTGAGATTACATTGTGCGGCATCTTTTACCTTTGATGGATCCTTCCAAATAATACACTGCTCTATAGCTTTTCGACTTTATGATGCCTAAACATTTTACATGTATATACTCTATATCAATAGCATGTGGTGGGAGGTAGGTAACCTTGTCTTTATAGATTGAGAGGCTTGGATTCAAGTCAATGCTCAAACACTTCTTATAAGATCTTGGAAAAGACACTCTGAGCATCAGCTTAGACATATATAAACTGAGAATAATGAACTTGGGGATATGGCCGAAATGGTAGGGCTCGTACTTATCATGTACTTGTTCCAATTACAAGTTCTGATTTCTAGACATAACACAGCTTCTCCAAGCACCACCACTGTAACATCAATGACTCACTGCATCAACTGATCCCAAGAATCACTGAATGTGGTCCTGGTTCCCCTTAGCCCTGCCTGAAATGGACCCTATAGAAAAATAATAAAATAAAATGGAGATAGTATCATTTTCCTTCAGTGGCTGCTGGAAGCCCAAATAAGATCTAATTCGTGAAAAGGATCTGGTATATATCTGGCACATATAAGTGCTCCATAATGAATTATTTCTATTGGCAGCAGCTATTCTACTCTGTCTTAAATATTGTCTAACTCTGTGTATTTAAATATTTGGATTGAGAGATTTGGAGCAAACAGGAGAGATGAAAAATGATAGTCCCAAAGTGCATGAGAGGTTCTCCATCAGTGCAATCTCGATGCTGAGAGCATCTCTGAGGGTTCAGCTCCAGTCAACAGTCTGCAAAATCTCTCATCCATTTCTTTTCTACTTGAACCAAACACAAAGTCAAAAGCACTTCTGATAAACCCCAGTACTAATCAGTTGGCATTTCTTATTACCACTTTTAAAAGTGTGTGCTGAAACCAAGAAAATATATCAAATAAATAATGTTGCTTGATTAACGGGGTAAAATCTTTATAAAGAAAACCACCAATTTCACATTTAGGTAGCTACAACTTTAGTAGTACTTTGCCCAACTCCAACACTGAACCACAGCTGGTCTAATTATGCAACCAAGAGAGCGGGGCATGAGAACTATATCATAAAGGACACTGGAGTTTCTAGCTTGGTCTCTGGGTCACCTGCCTGTGGAAAAATCAAGCACTATGTCATGAAGACCCCAAGTCATCCTAAGAAAAGGCCCTATGAAGAGGGACCAACTTGCTGCTACTATGTGCCAGGCACATGCATCCCTTGAGTCGTAAATCCTTCCGCCCCAGTCAGGCTTTCAGATGACTTCAGTCCTGGCTAACATCTGACCACAGACTCAAGAAACTGACTCATTCAGTTAAGTCACTTCTTAATTCTTGACACAGAAACCATAGAGATAATAAATGATTATTGGTGTTTTAAGCAACTAAATTTTAGAGTGCTTTGTAACAGAGCAATAGATTATTATTACAGTAACAAGGGTAATTTAGCAAAAATATGGATTGGAACAACATGACCCTTCACCACATAGCTACATAATCCAAAGAACATATCCAAACAATGATGTATGAGCAAGATTGCCCTGCTCTACAGAGGAATGTGGCTTTAATGCAGATGGAACTCTCACACTGAAAGTAACATCTCATATTATTCATTATCTAATCACACATATTTTACACAAATTTCAAAAGTAAGACATATTTGACTACATTAAATATAACATTTCTAGGGCCAGGCAGTCCAGCAGGAAGGGCACTTGCCTTCCATGCTACTCACTGAGGTTCAATCCCTAACACTCCATATGGTCCCCTAAGCACTGCCTGGTGTGATCCCTGAGCACAGAGCAAGGAGCAAGCATAATGCCAGGTAGTTCCCCAAAACAAATATATACATAAACATATGATATACATGGCTATTGACAAACCATAAAGTAAACTCTAATGACAAGAGCAGAAAATTATTAGCACTATAGATCAGAGGTTTAATACTCTATAAAAGAGAATGTATAAATCAATAGAAAAAATCACTCAATATTAAAACAGACCCCAGATCTGAGTGAGGTGATCAGATAAAAGAGAAGGGGCCCACAGACTGAAACCAAGGGCAGTCCAGAAAGCTGATATAAGTTTAGGGAGACTTATAAATAACTATGACAGTAACAGTTTTAGGCAACCCAGAATTGACAGGATAGGCGGATTGTGCTGCCTTACCAAAATCACCCATCATCTGTGAGATTACACAGTAGAAATCTGCATCTTGATGACTCAATCTAGCACTCAAATTGGAGCTAGATTGGTGGATCTAGCACCAATCTTGGGCAAGCATCTTGTCTGAGCTTTCTTAGTGTTCTGGGCATCTCTAAGTGTGAAAATACATTTCCACAATAATCACAGCTTTTAGAGTAAGGGTTTTGTAACAGCAAGAGGTCTAGTCCTAAAATGCCAACAGTCATAAAAATACTCCCAAGAACTTAGAGAATTCATGATCATCTACCTTGACAGCTGAGAAAATTGAGACAATGACAATTTAAACATATGATAGTGGCACATCAGTGGTGAGGAAGGACTACTCCACTCTCCATGGTCTTCTTTTCTTGCTGCTAGTCACTTGGGAGCAATGTCTATGCTGTCATTAACTGGAGAAAATAAAATCATTAGGATCAAAGATATTTGTGATCATTAAATAAAAACCACCACAGAATAACAATACTTCATGTTTCTCTAAGTACCTAGACAAAAGAAGGCCTTTTGAGATAGCTGGGATCAATCTCTTCAGACATAATCTTGGCAATGATCGGCTGATGTCTAAAATGAAGCCAAAAGGGCTTATGATGGAAAGCTTGGATTTAAAAAAAAAAACCTGAAAGTCTTTTCTCTGCATCTGTCACTAATGATTAGCCCTTAGAATACCATTGTGTGAAGCCCCTTCATGTTCAAGATGAACTTGACATTTCAACGTTCCCTAAAGCTCTAATTTATAGGCTGCTGACAGTTCAGTTATAACAGAGAACAGCCTTTATAACTTCTGGGTTAAATTTTAAAGTACAGTTTCCTCCTCTCAGATATGTGGAGCCTTAATAGGATTTTAGGACAGCAGGGAGGAGCTGTATGGTTTTAATTATTATTACCATTACTACTACTTCTACTACTACTACCAAGAGTTGCTTAATTCAGTGGCACTAAATGTAATTGAGTCAAAAAGAAATTACTATAAACATATGGGACTACATGAAACTAAAGAGCTTCTGCACCTCAAAAGAAACAGTGACCAAGATAGAAAGACAGGGCCGGAGCGATATCCCAGTGGGTAGGGCATTTGCCTTGCGTGGCCAGCCTGTGCCGGCCCAGGTTCGATCCCCGGCATCCCATACGGTCCCCGGAGCACCGCCAGGAGTAGTTCCTGAATGCAGAGGCAGGAGAAACCCTGAGTGTGGCCGGGTGTGACCAAAAAAAGAAAAAAAAAAAGATAAAACGACAGTCCACAGAATGGGAAAGAATATTCACCCAGTACCCATCTGATAAGGGGTTAATATCCAGGATATATCAGTCAGTGGTACAGCTATATAAGAAGAAAACAGCCAACCCCATTAAAAACTGGGGAGAAGAGATGAACAGAAACTTTGACAAGGAAGAAATTCGAATGGCCAAAAGGCATATGAAAAAATGCTCATCATCACTAATCATCAGAGAGAGGCAAATCAAAACAACAATGAGGGGCTGGAGGGATAGTCCAGCGAGTAGGGCATTTGCCTTGCACGCGGCCAGCCTGTGCTAGCCGGGTTCGATCCCAGCATCCCATATGGTCCTCTGAGCACCGCCAGGAGTAATTCCTGAGTGTAGAGCCAGGAGAAATCCCTGAGCATTGCCGGGTGTGACCCAAAATGCAAAAAAAAAAAAAAAACCAATGAGATATCACCTCACCACAGAGACTGGCCCATATCCAAAAGGCAAAAGCAACAAGTGCTGGCGTGGATGCGGGAAAAGGGGACTCTCATACATTGTTGGTGGGAATGTCGACTTGTACAACCTTTTGGAAAACAATATGGACATTCCTCCAAAGACTAGAAATTGAGCTCCCTTTTGACCCAGCCATACCACTCCTCGATCCCCGGGCATCCCATATGGTCCCCGGAGCACTGCCAGGAGTAGTTCCTGAGTGAAGAGCCAGGAGTAACCCCTGAGTGTGGCCGGGTATGACCCAAAAAGAAAAACAAAAAAGATAAAACGACTGTCCACAGAATGGGAAAGAATATTCACCCAGTACCAATCTGATAAGGGGTTAATATCCAGGATATATCAGGCACTGGTACAGCTATATAAGAAGAAAACAGCCAACCCCATTAAAAAATGGGGAGAAGAGATGAACAGAAACTTTGACAAGGGAAGAAATTCGAATGGTCAAAAGGCATATGAAAAATATATACACTGGGAAGCCAAAAACACACAGCGGAAACACAATCCGCACTTTTATTTTCATAGCAGCACTATTCACAATAGCCAGAACCTGGAAACAACCAGTATGCCCGAGAACTGATGACTGGATAAAGAAACTGTGGTACATCTACACAATGGAATACTATGCAGCTGTCAGGAAAAATGAAGTTATGAAATTTGCCTATAAATGGATGGACATGGAAAGGATCATGTTTGAGTTAAATTAGTCAGAAGGAAAGAGAGAGTCATAGAATGACTGCATTTATTTGCATGACATAAATATATCAGGTGGTCTTACCAAAAGTGGAAATTACCAAAAAAGTGTGGGAGTCAGAGGTTAGGTAAGACAGAGAAGGGAATATGTGTGAATAAATGTCAAAAGGGCTAATACCAACCTAGAATTGAACATTAAATACAGGCAAAAAAAATGCACATGATGGTTTCTAAGTGTATGTAGTGCAACCCACAATGTGTAAGAGAAGGAAAAGAGAGAGCGGGAGAGAGAAAAGAGATAAAGAACCTGCCATTTAGGCAGGCTATGGGAGGGGGGGAAGGAATTGGGGAGATTGGTGGTGGGAAATGGGCACTGGTGGAGGGCGGGGTGCTGGAACACTGTGTGACCGAAACTTCTAAACATGAGCAAGGTTATAATCTCACGGTGGCATAATAAAAGTGCTAAAAAAAAAGAAATTACTCAAAAAATAAATATTTATCTGAAACCTTGGATTTCTAGAGCAAAATGAAATATCACTTGGCACTGAGATTTGCATTATTTATAATGATGACTTTTCTCCACAGACTGTGTATTCAGAAAAGAGTTGAAAAAGCTCTTAACTGTAATCTATTCTTTTCCCCCCCTCCTTCCAATCCTCAAATTCTACACTGTAATCCTTAATTTAGGAGTAGGGAATGTGTGTAAAATACAAAGCAAGAACCTTAATTGGTATCAGCTAACCCTCCCTGAAACTCTTCTCTTTGTTCAGTTGACAGCTCCCCCCCCTTTGCTTCACTAAGCTTTTGAATGGGATGGAGAAAAAGGAATGGAAATTTTAGTGTTGATATAAATTACGTGCACTCAAATATGATACTTGTCAAGCAGCCATTATTCTGTTTATATATTGGTTTGCTGGTTGTTTTAAAACATAGTGAACAGGCTGGAGATATAGAACACTAGGTTGGGTGCTAGTTTTACACGCAGCAGACTGGGGTTCAATCCCAGCACCATATATGGTCCCCAAGCCCTGCCGGGAGTGATTACTGAATGCAGAACCAGAAGTAAGCCCTAAGTATTGTCAGGTGTGTCCCCCCCCAAAATACAAAGCACAATAAAACATCTTGGAAATGGGGAACAATTTCCACTTAGAACTGTATATCTATTCAATATCTTTACATAGCCAAAGCAAAAGCTCATTCTATAGCAAACAATCTCATAAAAAACATGCTGCTTACTCAAGAAGCTACTTAAATTCATTTCTTTTGCACTAGTCATAAAGAAACCAAATTGAAAAGTGTGAAGAAGTCTCCCTTCTTCTAGTGTAAAATGGGAAAAGTATGAGGTAATACAGGTTTTATTCCCCCAGAAGAATCAATAACTAGTTTTCCCTAAATTAAAAAATTAAAAGATAGAAATATGATATCAAATTAAATGATACACATAAGCACACTTTATCGTTCAATAGATCCCTATGGTTTTCAACAGATTTTATTTAATATTCTCTCTAGTTCTTATTAGGAACCATTCGGATACAGCCATGTAGCTTGGCAGAAAATGTCACTGCAGAGTCTTTCTATCCGAAATATTATTTATCTTATTTGACTTTATCATTGACTAAAATATGGAAGCTGACCATGATGTGCTTTGAATGTCACCCGTCAATCAACCTATTTCCCATTCTAATAAAGAAATCTTTGAGCAAGCCATAAAAGGGCATTAGTGAAGCTCTTAAAAATTTTGAAGTTCTACCACCATATCCACCATCAGAGCATCAACATCCCGCCACCAACATCTCAAGGTCTCTTTCCACCCAACTCCATCTCACTACCTCCATAAACTCAGACTCTAGGCTGATTCTTGGTCTATCACCATCAACCATTTGTTATTTTCTTGCTATGTTTCTTTATATCCCACATATGAGAGATCATTCCGTGTCTTCCCTGTCCTTCTGACTGACCTCACTCAGCCTGATACCTTTATCTCCATCCATATAGTGGCAAATTGCATGATTGTATTTTTCCTCATAGCTAAGTATTTCATTCTGCTTATGCCACAGTTTCTTTATTCAGACAACTCTTCTTGGATTAGTTCTAGATTTTGGCTATTGTACCTAGTGCTTCAGTAAAAACAGATGCTTAAATATTTTTAAAATGTGGTTTTGGAACTTGTGGAGTAGATTCAAACACAATTGCTGGGCTGTGTGGAACTAGAGTAATAATAGATTCTCAGGCCAATGGAATAGAATTGAAAGCTCAGGCGCAGTCCCTGAGGCATACAGACAGCTAATCTTTGACAAAGGATCCGTGTATAAAAAGGAGAGCCTCATTAATAAATTGTGCTGAGGAGACTTGTTAGCCAATGGCAAAAAAAAAAAGAATTCAGACCCCTATGTCACATCATACACAAAAGTTAATTCAAAATGGATTAAATAAAGGCCATGATACTAGACCTAAATCCATTGATTACACTGAGGAAAACACAGGAAGAACTCTTCATGATGCTGACTCAATGGACAGTTTCAACAACTCAGTGCTACCAGACAAACACTCAAAAGCACTGAGAATAAAATGTCACCCCCGGACTGGAAGAAAATAGTTGCTCATCACACATCTAAGAGCTACTATTCAAGATACATAAAGCACTTGCAAAACTTACCATCAACCGCAACAAAATAAAAACTTCGATGAGTCTCACATTTCCTAAAATATGGAAAACGTGTAATTTAAATCCAAATGGCAACACTTCTAAAAAGACAAAGAAGATGCTATAAATCATGACACCAGGATAACAGTGAGACTGGGACTGTTCTTACAAGTCACCTTCTTTTACAATCCTCAAGGTACACCACAACTTAGGCAACAGATTCAAGCTCTGAGGCTCTCTATAAACAAAACTGCTTTCTTACTACATTTTTCTGATGTTTTAGATTTCACTTGATCACTTGACTTCCGTAGACCATCAATTACTCAAGTGGGCACCAGTAACATCTCAATATGACCTGTCACATGCGAGATAGCCCAAGGGCATCTACCTGCTCCAGGAACATACTTCGAGCCTCAAGCCATTCCATCAAGTCATGGGAATGAGGTCTATAATTGTTACTGGTATTTGGCATGTCAAATATGACACGGGTAGCTTGCCAGGCTCTGCCAGGCGAGTGGGATACTCTTGTAGTCACCTCAAAACTCGAACATTTATTGATGAACATTTATTGATGAACAATTATTGAAGAGCAGTTAGTGATGAGCATTTACTGATGAACATTTATTGATGAACAATTATTGATGAGCATTTATTGATGAATCATAGTTTTAGATTTATCCAACTAATTTTTCCGATAATCTAAGCATTTGTTTCCTTTTTCGTCGGCTCTCCCTGTAAGCCTTTTTGTTCATCAGAACAGTCAATGACTTGCAAGTAAAGTGAAATTATATTACTTTAAGTAGACTATAAAAAGCTAAAGATGTACACTATAAACTCTACAGCAATCATTAAAACAAGCCAGATACAGCTAATATACTAACAAAGCAGTCACGTTGAAATAATTTAAAAAGAAAAAAAACAATTCAATCCCAAGAATACAGAAAAACAAGGAGAAGGGGTGGGGGGGGGAATAAATTAAAAAATGAAAGATCAAAAACAGAAACTTAACCATATCAACTTTACTATTCACTATAGGTATATGTCTTCTCTTCAGACCGGACACCTTCACCTAACCCACACCACGCTAACAACCATCATGGTAATTCCAAGAGGTTTTTTTTTTTTTTTTTTTTTTTTTGCTTTCAGACGCACGAGGCTCTTTATTCATACTACTGTGGGCAGCTACCCTCCCACAGTACAAAAACAGAGAATCACACCCAGTCCTGGGGTGCCCGACCCTCAGGAGGGGTTGTGTGGGGAAATCACGCAAGAAAGAGGGGGTGAAGTCAGGGCGGGGAGGCCCACTCTGACACACTGCAATGATGGCTCATGTTCCCTGCTGAGGTGCCTGGGGCTGGGACCCCCTATCAGGCCCCACAGTCTGGAGTGGGGGAGAGGGGGTCTTCCTTGGCAGCCACCTAGCTCCCCCAGGGGCATGGCCGACCTTCACCAGTTCCGACTCCACGTGGTGAAAGGTATGAACTGCAGGACACTGCCTCGGCCGCCCTGCTCCAGCCACTCCACACACTCCGAGAATTGCCATAAAAGGGTAGCAAATGGGTTGAAACCCAATTCTAGATCAAGTGATCAAGTTTTCCTGGGAAAGACCACCCACGATGTCCTCCTTGATTCCAATTGCTCTTCTCCTTCTTAACAGAAGAGAATAAAATCTAGCACCCTAAGGCCACTGGGATAGTCTCCTCTGCAGCTGCCTGCTTCCAACTTCTGCAGAAGAACTTACTGTTCTTTTCCCTTTAAATTAATTTATATTTAAATTAAGTTCAGACACATCTGGAGCACTCAAAAAATCTTGTGACTCATTCACAAGAGTCTGCTCCTGCCCCAATAATCTTGCTCATAGAATGGAAGACACATATTGTTAAGGTGGTATTTCTCCCCGGCTCAATCTATAGATTCAACATGAGAGGTTTTTGTTTGTTCATTTGTTTGCTGTAGAAAGTGACAGGCAGAATCTAAAATTCATATGAAAATAAAAAAGGACCCAGAGTAAGCAAAATAATTAATTTCCTATTATTACCCTTATTTCTTAGGGAATAAAAAAATGACAGGTGAGACCAGAAAGTTAATACAGGGCTCACGGCACATACCTGCACATGGTCAAGCCCAGATGGATTCGAGGTGCTGGGTATGGTCCCCTGAGAACCACCAGGAGTGAGCGATCCCTGAGCACAGGGACAGGAACAAGCCCTGAACACTGCACAGTGTACCCGAAACATCACCTCTCCCCCAGACTCCCAAATAAAATAAACTATAGGACATAAATCAGTGAAATGAAGGATTCTAGGAACAGACATCTCTGAACAGTCAATGTGTGGGTGTGAGGTAGGGACAGTGAGGTGTGTTTCCAAGTAGTGCCGGGAGGTCTCATGGTATCAGAGTTCAAACCACAGAGCAGGCATACACTATAGCCCTCAAGCTATGCCCCTGGCCCTGAACAACTCATCTAAACAAATATACAAAGGTCATTAGGTGGAAAAGCAGACTTGTTAGTCCATAGTGCTAGAACATTGATATATACTACTCCAAAACAGTTAAGCTTTTATTCAGACCTTGCACCACATAACAAAAATTAGCAACATATATATCATAAATCCAAGCGCAAAACTTAAAATTATAAAACTTTCCTGAGAAAATATAGGAAAAATACTTTACAGTTTAGGGTTAAGTGAGTATTTCTTAATTATGACACTATGACTAAGATCCACACAATAAAAAAGTTGACACACTAGATTTCATCTGTTTAAATATTTCAGTATTTGAAAGACACTGTAAGAATTCAAAGACAAGCCACAGACTAAAGAAGACACTTGCCACAGACACTTGCCAAGTATATAACTGATAAAGTACTATAGGCAGAATATAATATACTTATAAATGAATAATCAGAAGACAGCCCATTTTTTAAGTTGTCAGATACTTCATTAAAGTGTACAAGTGGTAAACAGCACATAAAGGATGGATGTTTACTATTACTATTAATTTCAGGAGATGCAAACTAAAACTACAATGAGATATGTGACTGATGTACCAACTGCTGCTTCAGGAAGTAGAAGAACTGGAATTCTCATACATGAGAAATGAAATTCTCATTCTGATGGGTGACACAATAGAATATGGAAATGAGTTGAATGATTTATAAAACATACAGTTGCCATAGGGCCCAGTAATTATATTTCTGGGTGTTTACCTCAGAGAAAAGAAAATACACATCCATACAAAGATTGGACACAAATGTTCATAGTAGCTTTATTTGTAATAGCCTAAAGCTACAAACAACCTAAAGTCAATCAACAAACACATGCATTACCATACAATGAAACTCTGTTCCCCAGTGAAATGGAATGAACTAACAATCACACAGCATATTAGGCTCTGAAGACAATTATGCTAAATTGAAGAAACCAGACCAAAATGAGGATATAAAGTAGTATAAATTCTAGAAAATGCAGCCTAATCAAGACAGAAGGGGATACACAGAGATGGGGTTGGAAGGAGAAGGCAGAGATAACCGGGGGACACAATAAAACATTAGGGTTCAAGACATTCACAGCTGACTATGGTGATAGCTTCCCAGATAGGAGCACACCAGAACTTAGTAAGTTCTATGTTTTAAACATCAGCGGCTCTGGTAAGTAAATTATATCTCAAGAAAACTAAAAAATGACAATTAGATCAGACTGCCTATTTGGGGTTGCCCTTCTGCCAACCTAAACTTTGGCTTCACTGCAAAATTTTCTTGAAGAGCATTTAGAACAGACTGACATTGTTAAGCTTAATGCTCTGTGAAATAGTCTAAACTAATCGTCTCAAAGGCCTGTGGCAGCAGTTTTCTGAGCTTATATCACATTTTCCCCCTTTAATGTAAACATAAGCTAATGTTGCTACTGGATACCAAACAATGCTTTTAACTGACATAATCTCAACCATGTTCATACCAACTGCTGAGCTAGTTACATTAGTAGAGGTCAGAGAACAATGCGCTGAAGTTCCCTGTCTAATGCCTCTGATTTTGTATCCTGTCTTTGATCAGAAATTCTATGGGGCAGAGAGCAAATCTGAAGCACTGGCAGACTTAGAGAGGGGAAGGGGCGTAGTGTGTGTGTGTGTGTGTGTGTGTGTGTATGTGTGAGAGAGTGAGTGTGTGTGTGTGTCTGTGTCTGTCTGTGTCTGTGTGTGCATGCATGGTATGGGAGAGGGCGCCACACACACTCCCACTGATGTGTAAGAAAGTTAGAAAAAAAGGAGATAGATACATTTGGAGGGAAAATAGGAGTCATGTGTCATTAGACATCCTCCCTTTCAGAGCTCTAATCCAGCCATTGCCTGCCTACCTAAAAAAAGGGCAGCATGACCACAATCATCTCCTCTAGATTAGGAATTCAGAGAGAGTATGATTTCTAAGCTACGGTTTATGGGAAAAAATGCACATAAAACCCACAAGCATACCCAAATACCTCTGACAATAGTAATACTCAGGGCTTACTCCTGACTCCACTCGGGATCACTTCTGGTGGGGCTCAGGGAACCACAAGTGCTGCCAAGGATGAATCCAAGGTTGGTGGCATGCAAGACAAGTGCCCTACCTGCTGGACTCTGTCACTAGCCTGCCCTACTTAATGCAAAAGGCCACTGATTGCGACATTTCAATACTTCCATCTCACATGTGGTCTTTTTACCTGGAGTCAGGCAGGGTCTCCTAAATTCAGTCTCAGTCAGAATTTAGATTTGACAAAAACAAAGACCTCAACTCCTTCCTCTTATTTGTGTACTTCCATTTTAAATGCTACTATCCATCTATGTAGGAAATCAGTCTGTATTGTCAAAGGCAGACAATCATTCTGAACATGAATGTCATTGGTGCTGAAGTTGTCAATAAAAGCTTCTTAGAATGCCCCGCAGAACGTCTGGGTCTAAATTCAGTCCTAGCCTCAGAGCTGATGTGGCTGCCTATGGCAGTTCTAGCCCAAACTGCCTCTTCTGCTAATATTTCTCCCTACTCAAGAGCAGAACTGAGTTGAAATAACATCTTGCATGTGTGGTCATGTGCACCCTGAAATCATCTCATGGAAGTTCCTGCCCCCACCTCAGGCTCCTGAGCCATAAAGCCAAGGTCAGAATTCACATACAAGTCAGAGTTCCCCCAAAGACCTGGGAGCAAGAATTAGAGCTCCTGCCTGGGCTGCCCTGGCAGGACCTGCTCCACGCGCGTGTGAGACTGGTGTCAATGCATTTGGAAACAGCCTTCCTCTCTCCAGGCCCACAGAGCCTTCTGCCAGACGGCATGGATTAGATTCTGCCCCCACTTAACCCTTTGGCTCAGTGCCCTTGGCCGAGGTACAATGGGAACAGTACTTCTGGGTGTTCTGCCAATCTTTACCTAAATCTCAGCATTTCCACCTGTACATTTATAGTCCAATGCCTGACTTTCGAGGGTTCCCTGTGGTACCGCCCGGCACCATCTCATCCCAATTCCTCTTCATTTCTGGTTTTCGGGCTACATAGACATCATCATCCTGTGGGAATATGGAAAAATATTCTGGAAAAGAGGGAAGCACTAACAGCTCCCTTCAGGTTGGAGATTTCCTCAGGCTTCAGCTCATCACAGCTAATCCCTATACACACGACGGCATTCAAGCTGGCTCCGCGGAATAGCTAGGTTCCTTTCAGTCAAGTGAGTGAGTACTCAGAGACTGAGTAGCCAAATTTGAAGGTTTGCTTGTTTTGCCAACGACATATTCTAATGAACAGTGTGCAGGTAGATTTTTAAAGGCTGTGGAGCGACAAGAAGGTTCATTGGTTAAGTAAGCGGGTTCTGACTATCTGAAGACACAGTTTGGCCCAGCAAGATTAGGACACTGGCAAGGTTTGGTTCAAGCAACAAGCTTGTTATGTCATTTAAAAATGCCACTAAGACCCTCCCCAACCCAGTACTGTATGGTGGTCCTGGTGCCTCCACTACCACCCCCACACACACACACCTGTCAGAACTGGAACCCAATGGCCCATGTTCGCTAGGCAGAGCAGCACGGGTATGGCCACTACTTCAGAAATGCCACAAAAGGGGGCCGAAGAGACAGTGCAGTGGGTGGGCACTTGCCTTCCAGGCAGTCAACCCGACCCAGGCACCAGTGCCCTATATGGTCCCAGAAGCTCCACCAAGGGTGTTCTCTGAGCACAGAGCCAGTGATAAGCCCTGAGCACTGCCAGGTATGCCCTCAAAGCTTAAAAAAATACATAAAATCAAAGCAAAAACCACCAGTATATGGTAGGACTCAGTTCTAGATGATCACATCTTCAGCATCTTCTCTCTTCTAGCAGCCTTGGCAAATATCAATAATCACTAGTTCTTTCTGTAGGTAAAAACAGCCCCAAAATATGTGTAACTTTTCATGCTCAAAATAAGGAAGACACATTATGTAGTCAAAACAACCATGATGACAGAATGGAGGGACCCCAGGGAATAGCTCTCTGGGACCGCATGAACCTAGGGAAATAACTTCTGGCGAAGCTCTGCCCTCTTATTTACTGAGACATGGCTGTGTCATCAGACTGACAAATCATCTCGCTAACATGGGTCAGTCAAGGTGGATGTACCTGAGTGCTTGCTCTCCTTTCAGGCTTTGGAAAAAGTCCCTGACTTAAGAGTTAGATACCTAAAGACTGGTCACTGTCGGAGGCTGAGCATTCAGAGCCTACGTGTTTCCCCTATGCTACACACACAGAGCTCTCTGAGAAGTCTGGTTGGCGTCTGCTGTGCCCTGGTTGACTGGACTCTCTTCGTTATTCAGAAAGGCGGCATTCAACAGTCTAGTTCCACTAGGCTCCATGATTGGGAGTCTAGGAACATGAACAGTCTTCTGCTAGTGCTGATGGGACCCTGCCATAGAGATCCATCAGGAAGCTCAGACACCAGTGGGCTCTCTAGAAGCAGCTGTGAGAAAAAACACATCTGTCAGGAAAGCCTTCAGCTAACTCCCTGAATGCAGTAGGCCACACCAGTAGTGCTGTGTCACAGGTACCACTAAAATATACAGAGTGCCTTCACCATGACTGCACAAAACCAGTTGTATATGGGGGCATTAACGTCACTGGACATCAGGAAACACTTACTTAAGCAATTGTGTTGGCAGCTGGTCAGGAATGAAGGGCGCACTCAAGCCACTGATCACTGCTCTGACAGCTCAATATGCGGGAAAAGCATATGGGAGCCACGTTAAAGTGCGCGAGGTGGCAATGCATCAAAGGCCTGTCTCGCATCTGTCTTCAGGCTGCCACCATTAAAGCTGTGATTTTAAAAAAAGAAGAAGAAAAAAGCTATACATAGTGGTCTACACTCAGATCTGTGTATCTACAGCCTAGTTTGAATGCACTCAAATAGCATTCAGCATCACTCACAGAGTAAGTAATCAAATCATTTTTAACATCTCCTGCAATTCACACAACAAAACCTGGATAACTTGGATCCTCAATAACCTGGATCCAAGTCAGTCTGAGAATGTAAAAAGTTAGGAAATGCTCAAAAAATGTCTCAACAGCATCCTATGAAAAACCAACACTTACATTTAGAGAGGGCTGAAAAGGTTCAGTGGACAGTGGTGGAGGAAGGAAGGCACTTTGATGGTAAGCGTGGTGAAGCAACACTATTTCCCTAGAGCACATTTACAAAAACTCAGTAGGTATAATGACTGGTTTTATTATTTGAATAAAAGAATATCACTTGATGGAACTGGGATTTTTTAAGATCTAGGACTTCCCATTTAACTATGCTAATTCCTCAAAAAGTGAACAAAAGGAAAAACTATAACAAGCTATTATTCATAATTGTGATTGATAAGCTGTTTAAAAGATACTTCTGGGTCAGAGCAATAGTACAGCAGGTAGGGCCTTGCACCCCACTGACCTGGGTTTGATCCCTGACTATCCAATATGGTCCCCTAAGCACTCCCAAGAGTAATTCCTGAGTGCAGAACCCAGAAAAACCCCTGAGCATTGCTGATTGTTACCCAGAAAGCCAAAAAAAAAGACACTTCCTCAGAATATTGAAAAATGCAACATTTGATACTGTAACTATGTTTTTAATAGGGCCCCCATCTATTTCCTTATTAAATAAGTCTGGTGATTAGATGAGTGTAGTTTGCAAATCACATAAGAAACATAATGGAAGGGAGACAAATAGGACAAAAAAAAAAGATTCTGATGCTTCAGTTCAAGCACTCTTGAATTTTTCAAGGAAGTTCAACAGTCACTGACTTTTCCCATACAAACAAAACAAATAACTATTTAGGCATGTTTTATTACCTATGACAATTATTTTATTCACTGTATCACTGTATCACTGTCTTCCCGTTCATCATCGATTTGCTCGAGCGGGCCCCAGTACCATCTCCATATGTCCTGTCTCATGCTAGTAGAGCCCAAGGCATCTGCTTGCTCCAGGAACATAAAAGAGCCTCAATCCATTCGGAATGAGGTCTATAATTGTTACTGGTATTTGGCATATATATCAAATATATTTTATTATTTTATTATCTGGCACAAAGCTCTGCCTTCTTCCTTCTACAAGTATTCCCAATTTTCTCAACACCACCACTGGAAGAACACCCAAAGATCTAGAACAGATGATGTTCTAATCCCCCATCCTGGGAATGAGTTCCCAGTGGAGGTTTGATGGAGGTCGATCAATCGGGGCTACCAGGGACACAGGATGCTCAGCTACATCTGAATTTCATATAAAGCATGAATAGTGTTTTATTCTGGGTTTCTCTGACATTCAAGTGTAACTGAGTGTCCTCTATTTTCTCTGGCAATTTAATTCCCTCCACAGTTATGTATGGGTGCTCAAAATAAGACTCCTTTCTAACATGCTATCATGAGGATAACATTTGCAGACATAGAACTGAAGAGTAGAGACCTGGGGAGAGAGCTCAAGCAATAGAACATATGACTAGCATACGTGAAGGCCCAGGTTTGACCCCCCCTGTACCTAATCCCCCCCCGCCCCCAGGCCCCTTCCCAGAACCACAGGATGTGGCCTGATAACCCCTCGCACTGCCAGTCCGAGCCCAAGCTGTTAAGTCCAATAAGAAGTGCTATGAGTGGCTTCTGCCCTCACAAGCAACACTAGTGTTGACCCTAACACATGATGCTTATGTGTATATATGTGTGAAACCACACACACACACACACACACACACAATTGAAGATGAGCATCAACATCATTATTTCTCAGCCTTTTCCCAGCTATAGCCCCTTCTTACCCTCTCCACACCGGTCCTACCAGCTGGCTTCCTAGTCTCATATCATGGCCCCCCCATTTACGTGGGTTTCAGCTGTGGCCCCCAGTTGGGAAATGCTAATCTGCACCAAGTTCTTGAAGTCTTCGTCCTTAGGTCTTTCAAAGTGCTTTTCTCACTATTCTAATGGGAGAAGTGTCTTTGCAGAGAGGACAGGGAGCAAGAGGATGAATATCACCAGTGTGGTGAGCCGCTGAGTCCTCCAGCCTCGCCTTCTGTAAGAATGCACAGCTCCTGGGCCGCTTTATGGGCAGCGACAGCAACGAGAATAATTATGTATTGCTATTCCGGGCACCTGTTTTATAAACTGCCAGAAACTAAACTTGGCAGGTATATTTTGGTTGGCTCCTGGGGAGGATGAAGATTTACCACTACATTTTGAGTTCTGGCTCAAAACTCCTCTTATGAAAAACAAGATTTGTAAGGGATATAGTCACACTTAAGACAAACAAATGCGAAACTCTTTTCTCTAGGCCAGAGAAAATAGCTCAATTTTCATTTCCCTTTATCTTCTCTAGAATATTCTGCCCGTTCCCTTTACTTGCCTCAACTAACGAATCCCCCTGTCAGCACCACTTGCGATCTTTTCCCACCTGCAGCAAGTACGTTTCAAAAAAATAAATAAATAAAGGGAAAAAATCAGCCACCGAGGGGGATGGCTGAGAGGTTTAATTATTGCCTAGAAAGCAAGACCTTTTAACAGCTTCTTTTAGACTAATTTTCATAATTACTTACTGATTACTGAAACTAGGCCTTACAACTGTGTAAACTCATTTCCATATTAATATTAAGTAGCGATTAAATGCAGCTCAGGGACCCAAGTTCAAGTTCTGGAAACAGAACCTGAGAATAACTAAGGAAACTTAAGCTATAGGCAAATTTGCTGCTTGTCTCTCAAACGCGTTTCTGTTCATGAATTGCCAGGTAATAAGCTTACATTTGCTCTACGGTAATTCACCAAAGGCAACCGGGCAGTAACAAGACCAAAGGGGACAGTTCAGACTTGTGATTCCAACCTTTCCTGTGTCTTGTGTCTCTCACCTGCCTCTACTTATTTTTGCATATTCTCTGTGCGAGCGTTTGTGTGAGCACGAGTCTCTCTGCTCTCTCCTTCCGCCCCCTCTATATATTAATCACTTTCTCACTTCCACAGTCACCCCGACTCTCTCCCCCTTGGTGTGTTGTGCTCTGTGCACAGGTGCCTTGCACACTGCTATTCGCACTGCTACACTTGGTTCCTCTCTCCCACCTCACAGAATACAGTGGTTTCAACATTAAACAGAATAATAATTAACCAGCTCAGCTAAGGGTAAATCATTTTTATTGCTCAACCCAAGTGCATACAAATCATTGAGTTGAGCACTGCTCTGCTTAACCAAACTCCCATTGGGTGGGTGGAGGAGAGAGGGGAAGAATGCTCAGCCGGGCATGCACACTCCTTTCTACCACAAGAATGAAGTGTCTTTAGCTGTATTTGCTTGAGAGTTTGGGATGTTTACCATCCTTTATAAAAGAAGTGTCCTGTCAATTTCTGTCTCTGTCTTTGACTTTGTCTCATACATATTCATACCATAATTGCCGGAAATTCTTGAACAGTAAAAGTCATACAAGAAGTCAGATTATTTGCCTTAGGTATCAATAAGTATTATTAATAAGAAAGCAGCAACAATTTGGAGGACAGAACAAGGATGGGGATGGGGTTTGCCCCACACCCAGCAGCACTCAGGGGCTATTCGTGGCCGTTTTCTGGAGTGACCCCTAGTGGTTCTCAGGGAGTATTTGTGATGGTGGGGAATCAAACCAGGGCAAACAACATGCTAGGCAGATGCCTTAACGCCTGTACTACTTCGCGAGTTCGATTTCTGTCTGGGGTAGCTCCCGTATACATCACAGACTCCTTAAAAGTCCCTCATATACTAAGACAATGATAGCTAGAAAGGAACGCTCTGGAAAAGAACTGAGTGCTGAAAGTGGGTAAAAGGATATACATGGTAACCCTTCAGTACCTGTATTGCCAATCATAATGCCAAAAGGAGAGAGTGCATGGTGAGAGAGAGAGAGAGAGAGAGAGAGAGAGAGAGAGAGAGAGAGAGAGAGAGAGAGAGGGAGGAGAGGGAGAAAAGAGAAGAAAACGCCTATCATAGAGGCAGACTGGGGAATCAGGGCTAGTGGAGGGAGGAAAACTGGGGACATTTGTGGTGGGAAATGTATATTGAAGAAGGGACAGGTGCTGTAACATTGCATAACCTAAATTCAACCATGAATAGCATTGTAACTGTGCATCATGGTGATTCAAAAAAAAAAAAAAACAACAGTCCTTTGACATGCAGTTAAGCAATGCAAAGGAAACAACCTCAATACTGAAACCCCAGTGGTGGTGAAAAGCCCCTTGTTTGTTACAAGTGTTATCTACTAGCAGGCAATAAAAGTGGGAAAGCAAATGATGCTTATTTTCTTTGGTCTATATATCTTGTTTTATCTTAAATAATTTAAGTTTAATGTAAAATCTAATTTAATTCACTTTTCTTTACAAAAGAGAGAGACTCACAGACATGGGGCAGAGCTGTTACTGGCTCTCCCTGTGCCCAGCCACTCATGAGGCACCGGGGAGGGATGGCAGGTTCTAGCCCTGGCCCGCCACCCCAGCAGAGCCTCACAACAAGCCAGACGACCCCCACTCCATGAGGGCCACCATTTTCCACATCCGAACTTCCCCCTCATCAGAACTCCACCCAGCAGACCAGCCTATCACAGCCCAGCTCGCGCACGGCCGCTGCGGCCACGCAGTTCATCAATAAATGCTGGATTTAGAGATGACTACAAGAGTATGCCACCCACACGGTAGAGACTGGCAAGCTACCCATGTCGCATTTGATATGCCAAATACCAGTAACAATTATAGACCTCATTCCCATGACCTGATGGAATGGTTTGAGGCTCTTTATCTTCCTGGAGCAAGCAGGTGCCCTTGGGCTCTACTTGCATGAGACAGGACATAGGGAGATGTTACTGGTGCCTGCCCAAGCAAATTGATGATGAACAGGAAGACAGTGACACAGTGATACAGTGATTCTTTACAAAGAAAATTTTATCTGAGTGTTAATGAAAGCACTCACGAATTCCAGTTTGGAGGAAATGCATAATTACTCTCCTTCCAGAAGAGGATCGTATTCCAGAACTTAATCCCCAGTGGTTAACCCCAGGGTAGGAGTTGCCTAACTACTTATTTCCACCTTCCTGGTGTTCAGGACAATCCTTTGGGTATTTGGTTCAGTGAATCTAATTATGACCTTTACATACAAAATATGTCCCCAAGATTATATCATGTTGCTGGCATTCCAGGAGTGAAGTTATAAGGCTTTATTTAATTTTCCCTTTTGGGAGCCAGAGTTCAATTATTCCTATGTCAAAACTTCATTCACATTTATTTAGTAAAATTACATACTGGCATTCAAATCCTTGCTTGAGCATTTAGAAGACAAAGTTTTACTCTCTGTACTACTTATAATGGTTATTCAGTCACACACAGGGACCAAAATAATTAAATCAGTACCAAAAATTAAGTAGATGATTATTTCCTTATTTGTCAGAGGAAATCTTCTCATTCATTATACATGTTTATTTTGCCCTTTTATTACTCCAGCACTTTTAATACCAATACTACAATTTCAAAGTACATTTCATTAAAATATATCACACACAAAGAAAAAAATAAACAAAACTGCCCCATTATAATTAGAGAGCCAAGGTTGCTATAAGGGGCATCTCAAAGTGATGGGTAAAATTAGATATAAAGGAACAAATACATCACCAAACTAGTGAGCAAATGTAAGAAAATTACTTAAATTGACCATAATAATTTTTTAAATTATTTTTTTGCTTTTGGGTCATACCCGGTGATGTTCAGGGGTTACTCCCTGGCAGTGTCCAGGAGATCATATGGGATGCTGGGGATTAAACCCAGGTCGGCATTTAAGAGGTAAACGCAGTCCCCCGATGGACTACCACTCCAGCCCCGGACCATAATAAATTGAGGAAAACTTGATCACATACAGAGCAGAAAAAATAAATTTTTTTTTTAAAATTGTAATATGTCCTTTATCGGAAGATTAAGTGGTTGTATATTTGTGAGTGCGTTTCAGGATACTCAGTTCTATTCCATAGGTCTACGGGTCTGTCTCTATACCAATACCACACTGTCTTAATTACAACTGCTCTGTAGTAGAGCTTGAGGTTGGGGAAATTGATACCTCCCATCTTCTTTTTCCCAAGGATTGCTTTAGCTATTCGGTGGGGTTTTATTATTCCATACAAATTTCAGGAGTGTTTGTTCAATTTCTTTGAAGAACATCATGGGTATCTTTATAGGGACCGCATTGAATCTGTATAAAGCTCTAGGGAGTATTACCATTTTGATAATGTTAATCCTTCCAATCCATGAGCAGGGAATGTGTCTCCATTTCCTCAGGTCTTCTTTATTTCCTGAAGTAAAGTTTTGTAGTTTTCTTTGTAGAGATCCTTTTACATTCTTTGTCAAACTGATTCCCTAGGTATTTGATTTTCAAAGAAGCCTCCTTCAACAAATGGTGCTGGGAAAACTGGGCAGCTACATGTAAAAAATGAACTTAGACCTCCTTCTAACGCCATGCACAAAAGTCAGATCAAAATGGATTCTAGATCTCGATATCAGACATGAATCTATAAGGTACATCGAAGAAAACATAGGAGAAACGGCTCTATGACATCGGAAGCGAAAAGGTATCTTTAAAGACGACACACCACTGACCAAGCAAATGGAAGCAATGAGATAAACAAATGGGATTATATAAAATTGAAAAGCTTCTGCACCTCAAAAGAAACGGTGACCAAGATACAAAGACAATCCACAGAGTGGGAAAGGATATTCACCCAATACCCATCTGACAAGGGGTTAATATCCAGGATATATCAGGCACTGGTAGCACTCCACAAAAAGAAAACAGCCAACCCCATCAAAAAAATGGGGGAAAGAAATGAACAGAAGCTTCCAAAAGAAGAAATTGAATGGCCAAAAGGCATATGAAAAAGTGCTCTTCATCTTTAATCATCAGGGAGATGCAAATCAAAACAACAATGAGGTACCATCTCACCCCACAGAGACTGGCACACATCCAAAACAGCAAGAACAACCGGTGCTGGCGTGGATGTGGGGAAAAAGGACTCTCATCCACTGCTGGTGGGAGTGCCGACTGGTCCAGCCCTTTTGGAAAACAATATGGGCATTCCTCCGAAAGCTAGATATTGAGCTCCCATTTGATCCAGCAATAGCACTCCTGGGAATATACCCTAGAGACCGAAAAACACATAGCAGAAACACTATCTGTACTTCTTTATTCATCTCTGCGCTATTCACTATAGCTAGAATCTGGAAACAACCTAAATGCCCGAGAACAGAGGACTGGCTAAAGAAACTGTGGTTCATCTACACTATGGAATACTATGCGGCTGTCAGAAAGGATGAAATTATGAAATTTACCTGCAAATGGATGGACATGGAGTCTATCATGCTGAGTGAAATTAGTCAGAAGGAAAAGGACAGATATAGAATGACTGCATTCATTAATAGGATATAGATACCAGTGTTTTACTAAATATGGGAAATGGTAATGGCAGATTAAAACTCACCACTGAATATACACAAAAGAGACTTAAGTGATAAACTCTAAATATCTGCAGGGCTAGCCACAATGTGTAAAATAAGAGGAGAGAGATGCAGAGACAGAGAGAGATAGAGAAGAGAGGAAACTGGGGTACCTGCTATTAAGGCGGGGTGGGGGGGGGGGGGGGGAGGGGTACATTGGTGGTGGAAATGGGGCACTGGTGGAGGGATGGGTGCTGGAATACTGTATTACCAAGAACCAATTATGAACACCTTTGTAATTGTATGTTTCACGGTGGTATAATAAAAAAATTTAAAAAAATAAAAATAAAAATAAAATATTTACAGCTGATAAAAAAAATAAATAAATAAGAAATTG
>JAJIBD010033311.1:0-19237 GCA_021461705.1 Cryptotis parvus | reverse complement strand
CCCAGAGCGGTCACCATGGCAGCGAGAGAAAGCCCGTCTAGGAGGTGGCACTTTACCCACTGTGGATTCTGGGGGGCTTTTGTCATCTGCCCCCAACCTCCAGCCTCCTCCTCAGCCCAGCCTAATTTCAGCGTCTGTAAGGCGGGTGGGTGGGGAGGAGGAGGGGAGGCTGCCTCCGTTCCATGGAGCACTCCCAAGCGATGTGTGTGGGTACCGGGCCTGACAGTTGGCCCTGCTCCCATTCTACACCTCCCAGGGTGTCCACCACCCCTCCGTGATGTGAGAATTGCCCCCCCACCCTCTCCTGTACTCCCTCCTGGTCTGGAATCTCTGTCCAGGTCACCTGGAGTGGCAGCCCTGGGCAGCACTGACCATTACTCTCCATCTCTCCTGGCTCCTGACCCCAGTTTCGCTACCCATGGGCAGCAGTGGGGGAAGGAGCCAATGGCCGGTAGTGGACGGAGTCAGGAGCTTCAGTCTCCGCCCCGCCAGCTGCTGGGCTGTCTCATCCCTCCGCCTCTCTGAATGCTTTTCTTCATCTGAAAATGATTCATGTGGGACGTCAGGTAGGAAGATGCCAGTGGCACCATGTGCTACGAGGGTCCTTTGTCCCAGGACTGCAGACAGCAGCGGGCTGGGATATTCCCTGCCTGTCCTGTGCCGGGCACACACACAGGACCCTGCACACTACAGATCCTGCCAGTGGGTTAAAGGGGAAACTGAGGCCCAGAGGAGTTAGCTGACCTGCCAGGGAAGCTCAGGAGGCAGTATGACCCCAGAGGTCACCTGCTAAGCCTACTCAGTGCCTGTGCACTGGTCACTGCCCTGTGACCCCTGAGAAGGGAGAGCTCTATCTCCGTGTCACGGGGAGGTACAGGTGAGAAAAATCACAAAACTTGTTTCTGGATCCCAGGTCAGCCTACTTGTCTCTGACACCCAAGGTATAGTGAGTCCAGCACAGTCCCTGCCTGTTTCTGTGTTCTCACTTGGTAGCCAACCCTGCTCCCCCAAGACCAAGAACTGGTTCCTCCACCCTTAGAATCTATCCCTCCCCGGGGGGCTAGGCTTTCATAGCCTGTAGTTTAAGCCTTCTACCTTCTCTTAGCCTTTGTCCTTTTCTTCTCCAGACCTTATTCCCCACCCCTTTCAGACTAAGCAGTCCCTAACCCCATTTTTAGTCATCCACTTGGTCCACGGATGGGCTTAATCAGGTTGTTCTGTAGGATTTGCTGCCACCATTTGGCCATATTTGGTATGACAGTTCCCAAAGCTACCATGTTTCCCAAAGCAACTTCCATGAGCCTGCGTCCCCACCCATACCCCTTCCTCTTTTTATTTTTATTTTACTGATCTTTGTTGGTTCTTTGGTCACATCAGCTGTGCTCAGAACTTATTCTGGAAGTTCTCAGGGGGCCATAGATGACGCTGAGAGCTAAGCGGGGTCGGCCAGTGCGGTACCTAAAAATGTAAGGCAAGTGCCCTATAACCTGTAGCATCTCTCGCGTCCTGATCCTGCTTTTTTTAACATTGTCAGTGAAGATGGAGGGAAACATTTACTGCTCCCCCCTGCCACTTTGTTTTCTGTGGTACTTGGAATTAATCTCAGGGCCTCTCAAGCAAGACCCAAGAATTTTTGCACTGACCAATTCTCTGCTTCCGACTTGAGTCTTTGCAGCTGTAATTCACATATATGGCTTACTGGGGGGAGCGGTGCTCCATCACTACAGAGACAGACTTCTCCATCTCAAGTGCTTTTCTGGGCTGCAGAGTCATCAATAAGGAACTTCTTGGGACCTGCACAATGCAGGCGGCACTGGCCTAACATGCACCCAAAGCTGGCGTGACCCCAGACCCCCAATATGAACCAGAAGTTATATCCCAAGCCCCACTGGATGTGCAGAATAAAGAACAAGAGGGAGAATAAATAGCAGGCTCAGGGCTGACTCTGGCTTTGTGCTCTGAGATCATTCCTCGCAGCAACACGTAGGGGAACTTATGTGGCTGGGGATGGAACCTGAGTCAGCCATATGAAGACAAAGTGCCTACCCGCTGTACTATCTCTCTGGCCCAGGTTGGGTTCTTGAGGGCTTTTTGGACCATCTGGTGGTATCACTGCAAGTTTTATCACCAGGGTACAATAAGTACATGACTCCAGGTGCATCACAGAAGTGACAACAAATGGAAGTGGCTGGGAGCCTTGGAAAGAAATCTTTTTTGGGGGGAGCCGCACCCAGCTGTGCTAAGAGTTAAACTCTAGGCTCACACTCCAGGGTTCACTCTGAGATTGGACCTTATGGGTTACTGGGATCGAGACCCTGGTTGGCTGCTTGCAAGGCAAGTCTTCTACCTGCTGTCCCCTATCTCTCTGGTACCTGGCTGGCATGATGAGCCTCGTTTTTAAAAAAATGTGTAAATGAAGATGTCTGTGAAGTCAATTGTCTGACATGTCCCCAAACCTGGGGCTGAGGGCCCAAGTCTCCTGACTCTGTGCTTGGTGCCTGCTCTACTAACCAGGTTGAGTTATCCTGAGCACCATCTGGAAGCAGGGAAGTCGTTCAGCTACTGAGCTCCCGGCACCTACACACACACACCCACACACCCTGTTTCCACACACACACACACCACATACACACCCCCACACCACACACACACACACCACACACACGATCACCTCTCTACAGCCTACCTCCTGAGTTACCGCTTTCCCGACATCCTGCATACAGGTTGTGACTGTCACCAGCCTCCATCCAGGAGGGCACTGCCCAATTTCAACTGTATCACTGGCTACCAACTGAAGGGGTTGCCGGGTTCGCCTACCTGTCTGAATGCCCCCCAGCCCCCTTCTAGGATTCCCAGAGAACCCTGTACTGCATTGGTGAGTAGCCCCCAGAGAATCTACCCCAGTTCTCTGCTGCTGTTGGTCATGGAAGTTTACTTCTCTGTAAGAAAGCCGAGGAAGGGGGCTGGAGCAACGGTGGCAGTGGGGGGGGGTTTTTGCTTGCACATGGCTGGCTAATTTGGTCCCCTGCCATCCAATATGAGTTCCCCAGTACCTCCAGTCTTAATTCCTCGAGTGCAGGCCAGGAGTAACCCTGAGCATTTACGGTGTGACCCAAAAAGGAGGGGAAAGCAAACAGGGGAAATGGGTGTGAGCATCACTGGCTCCCATCGTGCCCCACTGCCTGAGCACCTGTGCCCTGGAGGCACGTAGGTGCCCTGAGAGCTGGATGAAATGGGAACTTCTCAAGAGTCATAGCTCAGGAAATGATGGGGCGCGTTGTGGGGGTGAGGCGCAGGGGCGCTAATACCCAGGACAGGAGTAAAGGACAATAAGGAGACCTGTGGGATGCAGGAGGGAGCGAAAGTCACCAGTCCTCAAAGGGGTACTGATGGAAGGCTTCCTGGAGAGCAGCTCACAATGCTTTGGCTTTGCCAGGGCATTGACGGGCAGGGAGAGGGAGTGTGTGCTGGCACAGCAGACTACCAGGTTTAGCCCGCAACCTGGGAGGGGGGCTGGGTGGGCAGAGGGGGCCCAGAGGCAAGCTGCAGGGTGGGGGACATTAAAGCTTTCGGAGAGGGAGGTCAGAGGCGGGGTGCAGGTACACCCGGTGGTGCTCAGGGGCTTACTCCTGGCTCTGCGCTGAGGGGATCCACTCCTGAAAGCTCAGTGGACCATATGGGGATACAAGGAGGGGGCTGAGGAGGGCCTGGCTTGGCGCATGCAAAGCAAGTGCCCTCCTGATAATACTGTTGCTCCAGCTCGAGGACTCAGAACTTTTTTTTTTTTTTTTTTTTTGCCTTTTTTGGGTCATACCCAGCAATGCTCAGGGGGCTACTCCTGGCTCTCACTCAGGAATTACTCCTGGCGGTGCTCGAGGGGGACCAGTATAGGGGGATGCCGGGGGATCAACCAGGCCGGCAGAGGCTGGCCGGCGTGCAGGCAAGCGCCCTACCGCTGGGCTATCACTCCGGCCCCTGGGTACTCAGAACTTGTGGGGAAACCAATAAGATTTCTGGCAGTTGGAGGAACCCCAGTGAGAGGAGTTTAAAGTAGGGGGTGAAGAGAGAGGGGGTTCAGGGGCACAGGGAAGGCGAAAGGAACAGTGATTCAAAGCTTCCAGTTCAGGGGGTGTCCAGGGCATCTAGGCAGAATCTGCTGGGAGCAACTTAATTCATCCTATAACCCTACCGGTAGCTTGGCTCACGGGGGGAGTGGGGTCACATGTGAGGAGAGCTCTGACTTCTAGGAACTGTCCGACAAGAACCTCAGCATCTCGGTGCAGACAGTGAGTGTGACCGAGGGTGGACTCAGGCTTTGCGGGGGTTTGGGGGGAGAGCGCTGCTCCAGCTGGGCCGGGTGAAGCTTGTCGGCTTAGGTGAAGGGGGAGGCCTCCCGGAACCGCTGCAGGGGGGCACAGGCTGGGGGGTCCCTTGGGAAGAGGAGGTTGTGGGCAAAGCTGAGGGCTGAATGCAGCAATGAGATTCGTAAGTTGGGGTTTCATAAAATTGGGTTCATAAGGCGACAGGCTGCCCTCTGCACTTGGATATTATCCACCAACGGTCATGAGAGTTACCGACTTATCCAAGCAAAAAGCTGGGGCCTCATCAGGTCTGAAGGGAAGTTCCACTCTGACGCAAACAGAAGCGGAGACTGACCTTCCGTAGAAGAAACTCCCCATCACTCCCCGCTGGGAGCTTTATTAAATTCCAGAAGGCTGCTGGAAATGTGGAGGCAGGCGTCCACCGGCCCCGAAGCCCCAGGCCTAGGCCAGTGTGCCAGGAAGCAGCCATGCTTGTCCGCGGATCCCTTCTCTGCCCCACCTACCTGCTAAGAGTGTGTAGCCAAGTTCCCTGTGTCCTTCCCTGATAGCCTCCCAGAGAAAAAAGACAGTCCCAGACCACAGGAGTCAGGGCTCGGCGTGGCCTGACAGGTGAGCCTTACTTGTAGGAAGGGTAGGCCATCCTTGGAGTTCCACCATCCTAGGGCACAAAATGTGTGAGTGGACGGGACCCACTGCCGCTGTGTCATCCCACCTCATACTCCTTCTGGGTTTTTTTGTTACATTGTTCATACCTAACGATGCTCCAGGGAGTTACTCCTGGCTCTGCACTCAGGAATTCCTCTGGTGGTGCTTGAGGACCATATGGGATGCTGGGGATTGGCCCGGGTCGAGCCACGTGGAAGGCAAGCGCCCTACCCACTGTGCTATCACTCTGGCCCCATATCCTTTCTGACATTCATTCATTTTTAGCCAGCAAACACTAACTACCAACTCTGTATGCCCAGGAGAAGAGACCCTGCACAGGCATGCTGTTAGGGACTGAGTCATAATGACTGGTTTTAAGAGAAGCCATTGACTAGAGATAACAGATTACTCAAGAAGGCTGCAGGGCCGGAGATAGTACAGTGGCTAGGGGGCTTCAAGATTTGCACACAGCCAATCTGGGCTCAACTCCTGGCATCAGATACAGGTTCTCCCAAACCCCACCACAGGAGTGAGCCCTAAGCACCCCAGCAGTGTTGCAAAAAAAGATGAGCCTGGAGCCTTTGGGGTAAAGGGGATTTAATAGTCTCCCTAAAGAATCAGGAAGGGCTGCCCAGAGGTTTCGGAGAGGTGACAGTGGCTTGTGGAGAATAGACACGACGGATGTGCCTGCAGTTGGGAGAGGCGGGATTCTGCAGGGAGCTGTCATGCAGAGGCGCCAGGAGTGCTCCAGGGGGAGCCAGGTCGGCTGCAAGACCTGTGGGTTGTGCTGCTCTGGGATGGAGGGAGGCTGCCTTGCAACCTGCCTGTCCCACAGCTGCCTGTGGGAGTGATCCGCAATGCCACCACGGGCGGCATCGTCTCTCCGGCTTTCGGGCAACTACAGCATAACAACCTCACCTGCCACTGGCTTGCTCCCGAGGCTCCCGAGGGCCAGCGGCTGCACTGCTGCTTGAGAAGGTCTCTCCCTGGCGAGGATGGCCTGACAGGTGAGGGGATGGAGATGGCGCAAGGAGGCTGGGACAGGAGCTTGGGAATCGGGTTAGAAGGCCACACTCCACACTGCTGCTGTCTCCTGGGCCAGGCTCATCATCGCAATGTAGGAGGACAACGTGGAGGCCCGCCTGTGTGCGATTCCTACGAGGTGGAGTACCTGCCCATCGAAGGCCTGCTCAGCTCGGCCAGGCATTTCTTTGTGGAGCTCCAGCACTGACAGCTTAGCGGGAGCAGCTGCAGGCATGGCGCTGCGCTTCTGAGGAGTGAGACAATGAGGCCTGACCAGGGCCTGGGCTCACAACTGGGGTCCCTGGGTCTAGGGTCTCTCGTCTCACACCTTCCTCTCTCTGCATCCACTTTGTTCCTTCCGACGCCAGCCCTTGCGCCCTGGTACTTAGGCCCCTTGCCCTGCCTCCCCTTAAGTCAGGATGCTGACCCCAATTTTGTGGGGGGACGCAACCTGGACCCATGCCTGGCCCAAAGAATGACTTCTCTAGAGCTCAGAGAAAACAGGCCCAACTCTTAGGACAAATAACTTGGTGGCGGCATCTAGAACCCGTCTCCAGCACATGTGTCACTACAGCCTCATTCAAAAGAAATTTGTGGGGCCAGGCGATAGTGGCGATTAGGGCGTTTTCCTTGCGGCTGGCCTGTGCCCGACCTGGGTTCGATCCCGGCATCCCATATAGTCCCCGAGCACCGCCAGGGAAGTAATTCCTGAGTACCCAGGGCCAGGAGAAACCCTGAGCATCGCATCGGGTGTGACCCCCAAAAAAAAGTATTTATTAAGCCTCTTCTGTGAACTCAAAGCAAAAACAGGCACCAGGAACATGGTGGGAAGCGAGTGAGCCTAGCAGGAGTGGATCCGGCTGTCTCTGTGCTCCATTTCCAAGTCCCACTTGAGGGTGAGGCCGTGGGGGGCAGAGAGGAACCTCTGTGGCCTGTGTTTGCACCTGTCAGGGCTGAGCTGGGCTGGGCCTTGTGGTTTGCAGCCTTCCAGCAAGGCCATTGCTATGAGCCCTTTGTGAAATGCGGCAACTTCGGCAGTAGTGCCCTCCTGCCCGTGGGCGTCACCGCTGTGGAGTTCAGGCTGTGACCCGGGCTACACTCTGGGCAGGGTTTCCATCATCATCGAGTGTGTTGACCCCCGACCCACAGTGGAGCGAGGCGAACCAGCCTGCCGAGGTCAGTAGGTCCACAGGGATGGAGTCTGCCAGGGCAGAGGTGGGCACCGACGCGGTGCCAGGAGTCCCACGTACCCGTGGTTCAGCTGCCCCTAGAGAAGGTGGGGGGCTCCCAGTGATGGGTGAAGAGCACCTCTGTGGGCAGGTGGCAGCCCAGGACGGCACTGGGGGGGGCCAGCGGAGGGGACACGCCTCCCAGGTCTCCCCTGCCCTTCCAACTGTGTGCAGTGGGGAGATCTGAACTCGGCGGGGGTTGTGCTTTTCCCAACTGGCCGGAGCCCTGGAATCGCGAGCAGGATTTATAGAGGCGTGCATGTGGGAGGACAAAGCGCATCATGCTGGGCGTCGAGTGTGAGAGTGCCCGCTGGGCTCCAGCCCAGCCAGCGGTTTCTAGCCCAACCCTGCCGAGGTGGCGGCCTGCTCTCCCTGACAGGTCTTCCTCCACCCAGGCTGCGCATGAACCCTGGAGACGTCCCTCACCTTCTATGATGGGGCGACCTCACAGCCCGGGTCCTCGAAAGCCAATACCCAGGGGCCCGGGGCCACTTCAAGCTCTTTACCTCCATGGCGGGTGTCACCATCAAGTTTCAGTCGGACCCTGGGAGCCTCAGTGCTGCGAGTTATCAGCAGGGTTTAGTCATCATTTCTTTGGTGAGCTTGCCTCTGCCCCTCTGGCTTCTTGGGGGTGAGGTTGGGGGAAAGAAAGGGGGTGTTAAGGCTGCCCCAGTGCAGATTCAAACCATAGTGCATCAGAGTGGCCTAGTGGAAGGGCCAAATGCCCAAGATGCTCTGACCGGTGAAAGAAAAGCCCAGGAGTGCCTATTGGTCCCGCTGAAAGGCAGTTGGTCTAGTTCTCCATCTTCCTAGGATGAAACAGAGCCTTCTGGTTTTAATTTATTATTTATTTATTTGTTTATTATCATCATCATTTTTTTTTTTCTTTTTAGGTGCAGCGATGATCAGGGTAAGCCTGGCTCTGTACTCAGGAACCACTCCTGAGCGGTGCTTGGGGACCATATGGGATACCGGGGATCGAATCCACGTTGGCTGCGTGCAAAGGCAAGCGCCCTACCGCTGGACTATCACTCCGTATCATTTTGTTTTTAGGTCACATTGGGTAATGCTCAGGGGGTTGCCCAGGCAGTGCTTGTGGGACCATATGGGATGCTGGGGATTTGAAACTGGGACAGCCGTGCAAAGCAAATGCCCTCTGCTGGAACTATCCACTCCGACCCAGGACAGGAGCTAGCCTTCTGTTGAAACAGGAGCTTGGGTTGACAGCAGAGCATTGTACAGTAAATACACAAAAGAAATGCGGCTGGAGACAGTGCTGGGGCTAGGCACCCACTCTGCACGCAGCCGACCCAGGTTTGACCCCCAGCACAGCCGGATGGTCCTGAGCCCAACCAGAGCGATCCCTTGGCGCAAGAGCCAGGGGAGGAAGCTCTGAGCACTGTTGGTGCTGGCTCAGCTCCTGCTCCCCGGAAAAGAAAGGTCTTCGTCTCTACCTTTATTTTTTGGGGGAAATTTTACCAGCAATGCTCAGGAGTTTCTCCTGGCTCTGCACTCGAAATTGTACTCCTGGCGGTGCCAGAGGGGACCATATGGGATACCCAGGATCGAGCCAAGCCAGCATGGAGCGGCCACGTGCAGGCAAGGCACGCCCCTACCGGCTGGGCTAGCCGCTCACCGGCCCCTCTACCTTTCTGTAATATAACTCTCTCTGGGCCGCTCTCAGCACTGGCAGTGCTGGGTTCCGCCTTAAAAGCATGCTCTAGTGCTTTTAAGTTACCTCCGCCCAGCAGGCTTTGGGGGTAAGGGAAAAGCCTATATAGTAAGCCAACCCTGGAATCTAGGGAGACAGAACAGTGTGTCAGGACAGAAGGAAAGGCGACACAGGGACGCTGCAAAGGAGAATGAGCCCAGGCCAGGCGAGGCTCGGGGCAAGTGACGGGAACCGAGTGCCCCTGAGCGTGGGGAGACAAACTTGCCGTACTGGCTCAGAGCTGTCTTGCCCTGTGCTAGAGGTGCCCTTAATGACACGTGTCCAGAGCTTTGCCTGAGATCCCCCAATGGCTGGAAAGAGTCCGTCGCAGCCTGAGCTTCGGTGCGCTGTGGTCACTTACCAGTGCTACCCGGGCTACCAGGTGGTGGGACCGAGTGTTCTCGTATTGCCAGTGGGGGACTAACTTACCAGGCGAAAGGACCACGCCTCCCTTCACCGCAGGGGTGAGTGTGCTGTTGCGGGCCTCTAACACCACCCGACAAAGCCTCTCTCCGGGGTTCCAAGCCAGGGCATGGCTGCTGGCAGACATCAACATTTAATCTTACCATTTCTTTATCTATTTGGTAGAACTTTAACTTTGGTCACCCACCATGTTCTCAAATGTATTTGGGTCCTAGAAGGAGGCTGATAGGTGAGTGCTGACTGGGAATGATGGAGACCGAGGAAGAGGTCACCCTGCCCAATGCGGGGAACGGGCTAGAGATAACAGGCGCAAAGATGCTAGCTGGTGAAGCAAAGGCCAGCATGGGCCCTCGGTCGAGGAAACTTTCCCTGGGCTACTTCCCCCTATCACCTCCTGCCCTAGTGACTGCCACGATCCTGGGACGTGGAGCACAGCCGCCTCATATCCAGCCCCAAGTTTCCTGTGGGGACCACTGTGCAAGTATATCTGTGACCAGGGGTTTTGTGCTGACGAGGCAGTGCCACCTCACCTGCCATGACCGCCACACCAGCAGCCCCAGGAGTGGAGTGACCGGGCTAGAAAGTGTCTCTGTAAGTGTCCACGAGGGCCCAGGAAGGAGGTTTCTGGAGAGATCAGGGCTGTCTCCTCTGAGCCAGGGCACCAGCGCCTCTGGGACTCTGCCTGTTCTCGGTAGAGCAGTTCAGCTTAGAATTGCCTGGTCTCAGCGCCCGGAGAAGCGGTGCCCGCCCAGTCTGAAGAGGTTGCAGCCGAGGCGACTTCATCCCACTTCTCGTGTGCCCCGGCTATGTGCTGAAGGAGTCAGGCCAACCTCAAGTATTGTGCCCGGGCACCCCTCACACTATGGGCGAGCCCCGCCATCTGCCGGGCCGGTGAGTCCTCTCACTACTCCTGCCCGTTTGGGGGCTGCTGTAACAAAGACATCCGTGCTGAGAAGCCGAGCCCCCCCTTCACTGCCCCCTTCACGCTTCTCTGGGTCTACTCCAGTCGTCAGGTCCTTCTGACCTGTGGCAAAGGCGCGAAGGCTGGGAGTAGGCTCACCTGGGGGGGCTCACCCACTGCCCATTGGCACACTCCCTGCTCCAGCAGTTTGGTCCTCTGGGCTTACCCGATGCCCTTGGCCCCCTCTTGTTCCAGCCTCTCTGGATAGGTTCTACAATGGCCGCGAGCCTGGACGGTGAGCCCCATGCCGAGGGCCAGGGATGTACTCTCCTGGTTCCACGTCTCTGCGTGGCTCTCCAGGCTCTGGAGGAGCTACCTGGGAGGAGGGTGAGGCCCAGGGCCTTTAAGCATCCCCAGGCCCGAGGCAGGCGGTGGGGGAGGAGAATGGGCTCCGGTGATGAAATCTGCCCCAGTGCCACCCTGTGTTTTCAGTCGCCAGGCATTGCCTCAGCACGCTCTCTGGATGCATTACATTACCGCTGCCATCTTCCTGCCACTGGTGGCTTGTGACACTTTCTTGGTGGGAGGCTTGTACCTCCCTACTTCTCCAGGTGAGTCCTGGCTCCCTCACCGCTTCCCACCCCACAGATCTCTGCCACGCTCTGTGCCCGCTGCACCCCTGACACCTCTGCTCCACAGGCTCAAGGGGAAAAGTCCCCTGCAGCACCCTTGCGCACACCGCCTATGACCGCATTACCGTGGAGTCGGCATTTGATCCAACTTACGAATCTGGAGTAAGTCCCCAGGCCTGCTCGGGCGCCTTCATTGGGACCAGTTCTGTAGTCTCTGGCGGGAACCCCAGGGGGTCCTGCCCAGTGCACTCGCTCTCTCTCCCTTCTCTAGCTTGGGCAGGTGGATGACAAGGCTAACAGACCTTCTACAGAGTTTCCAACTCCCAGAAGTCTCTTTCCTTTGCAGGGGAGGCGAGAGAATATGGGGGAGTCTCTCCATCTAGCTGGGGCGGTGGCGGAGCTGGCCAGAGCTCCCCAACCTGCTCCTCTCCTGCAGCCTCTGCACATCACCGCTGGTGAAGACATGCCACCATCCCCATGGAGCCATGCTGTCCCACCTGCAGTGCCCTCCCGGGAGCCTGTGCTTTTAGTACCACTGCCCGCAGTGAGAACCTTCCCCGGAGTCCAGGGCTCGGGAGGCGAAACATAGCTGGAAGCTGCCGTAACAACCAGCATCCTCTCCTGCCTCTCCCACCATGCCCCAACCTGCAACCTGGAATTCATGTGGGCGGAGGAGCAACCACCAGCGACCGGTCCTGGCCTGGCACCACTGTGGCAGGAGGGTTAACTTGACCTCGGTGGGAACTGCGTCATGGTGCTCCTCCCAGGATATTGCTAAAGGCCACTACTGCTCTCAGCAGTGACCTGGGAGGCGTGATCACTGGCCCCCTCCAGACCCTGCAGAGAAGGTCTCTGCTCCCCTCATGCCTCATTCTAAGGCTCTAGAAATGAACAGTTCTGCCTCCTGCCCCTTCACAGAGGCCATAATTCAAAGGGACTCTCAGGGGCTTTGGAAACATTTCCCCTACAGAGCTACATGTTGGAGGGGCTTCCCTAGAGCATCTGCCACGCACTAAAGCAGGAGCCCTTGCTCTGCTATTAGCCCTCTGTCCCCCAGATGGGAGCCGCCTTCCCAATGTCCAGTGGGGCTGTTATAAAACATTCTCTTTCCCATGAGTCCTTCCGCCCCATCAGCCACTTTCAGATTCCACACCTGGCCACTATGTTTTGGAATGGGGGTGGGGAGAACAGAACAATCTAGAGAGAAGCAGAGGTCCAGATTTGCCTGGGGATCAAAAGCATCCCAGAAGTGGTCAGAAGCTGCAGGCCACTTGGAGCAGTGATGTATTATATGGGGTGTGGGCTCCAATCTGAGAACAATCTTCTATTTCTGTTGTTTCCCTTATTAAAAAAGGTGTTTTGAAAAAACCATCATGGGATATGTGCTCTTGAAGGCAAGGGAGGTGGGAGAGAAACTGCATATAAAATTCAGGACCAGGGAGCCGGAGGGGTAGCCCAGCGGGTGGGGCGTTGCCTTGCGCGTGACCAGCCATGCCCGTCGCGGGTTTGATCCCGATATCCCATATGGTCCCGAGCACGAGGAAGTAATTCCTGAGTGCAGAGGCCAGGGGTAACCCTGAGCATCGCTGCCCAGGTGTGACCCAAAAAGCAAAAAAAAAAATCAGGACCAGAGGCATGCTAGACCCAGTATTGGCCCCAAATATTATCAAAAACCAGCCACATGTAACGTGACAGGACCTCATCCCAGCAAAGAGTCAGTGTAACGGGGCGTGAGAAAATACTCAGTAGGCCAGGGCCCAGGCTTTAGCCAGGAAGGTACAGGTTTGACTCCCCAGAACACACCTCACAGTCCCACAAGGCACTGCCAAGGGAAGACCTCTGAGGGCCAGAGATAGTCCAGTAGGCAAGATGCTTGCCTTGCATGCAGCCAACCCAGGTTCAAACCCCACCATATGGTACCCTGAGTACCATCAGGAATAATTCCTGAGTACAAGTAGTAGTATCCCTGTAGGCACCACTAGCTGTAGTAAAAAAAAGAATTACCAGCGGGCCGCCCACACTGCCCCTCGAGGTTTTGCCAGGTGTGGCTGTGGTGCTCGGCTGCATTGTCAGGTGGCAGACAGGAGATAGGTTTGTCTACACTTTAGGGCTCTGCCCTGTGGGGCCCTGAATGGTGGATGATCTGACATAGGAAGAGCGGTACACAGCCGCAAAGGCTTAGATAACAAAGTAGGCTAGGACCAGGTCCTTCCCAGGATCTTTCACATCTGTACAATATAATGATCATCGTGGTTGTAACAAATTGGGAAGGTTGATGGGAATGAGGAACTATAATGTCACATTAAAAATCACTACTGAGGGGGCCAGGCGATGGTCGGCGGTAGAGGGGCCTTTGCCTGCCTGCGGCCAGCCTGTGCGCGGTCACTGGTATCGTCCCGGCATCCCATATGGTCCCGAGCCAGGAGCAGTGAGTACAGAGCCAGGAGTAACCCCTGAGCATTGCCCGGGTTGACTTAAAAAAAGAAAATAAATAAAAATAAAAATCACTACTGAATATACTCATAGATAATTGCATCATAAACTGTAAGGCAAGTCTAGTATAGGAGAGAGAGAGAAATACAGAACAGAAATAGAGATAAGAGAAAAGATGAGAGGCTCAGACGCAGGGGAGGAGCCTGTCATTGGACTCTCCTCAAGCTCAATGACCAGAGGCGCTCCCAGGGGAGCATAAGATGGGTTTTAGCAAATACCTACCCACTGTGCTATCAGCAGCCTGGAAGATGGGTTTGGGAGTGGGCCATCACTTCTTTGAGCCTGCGAAGCAGCCGGATGAGACTCTCTCACCATAATAGCCACCATTATCATGGTCGGACCTCACAGCTCTCATCAGAACTCACAGAGCGCGGTCTCAAGGACCCGCTCCGAAGGGCCAGGTTGAGCCCAGATGTGAGCGGCTCTCGGAGGCGGAAGTCACGAGGTGTTCCTGGAGATGGAGCTAGGGGTACCCCCTTCCCCTCTCTGACCCATTCAGAGCCTGGTGGCCCGTCTTAAACTGCCTTGAGGGCTCAGGCCAATGATGCCCAGAGATTCAGATACATGGGGGAGGGAGGGGGCTCCCCATCCGCACTCTCTCCCCCTAGCTCAGCTGACCAAGGCTCAGTAAGATGGGTTTTTGAGGAATGGTCCCATCACACTCACAATGGGGCCTCAGGAAGCAACGGGATGAGACTTCGCTCACCATAATAGCACCATTTTTGTGGTCGGACCGGTACATCAAACTAGTGGAATCAATCATGTTCTAGCATATATTACCATCTACAATGCGTGACAGGGAAGTAAGAGAGGGAGAGAGGAGGGGGAGATGGATAATCTGCCATGGAGGCTTAGTCTGGGGAGGGTTAGGTGAGGCATTGGTAATTAAGAAATGGGCAGGGGGAGTGGAGGGATGGGTGTTGGGACATTGTAGAACCAGAATTCAAGCATGAATATCTTGTAATTGTATATTTAAAGAATGACCTCTGGTACCAAGCTGGGAGTAGACTCTGAACACTGCCACCATGCCCCCAAACAACATGGCCAGAGAGAGAGTACAACACAGACTTGCTTTGCACACAGATGAAACTGTTTGCCAGCACCACATAAGATCCTTGAACCCATACACACACACACCAGGGTAATTCCTGAGGCCTTTGCAATATCAAGTGATTCCTGAGGGGAACAGAATCAGGAGTAAGCCTTGAGCACCAAACAAATTTAGTGCAACGAGCCGGCGGGTGAGAAGTCCTGTGACAGGGATCTTGGCTGGTGCAGGAGCCCAGGAACCTATCTCTCTCCTAGCCCCCAGACCCTTCAGTACCCCTGGCCAGCTCCGGAAGGGCCAGACAGTGTGACACAAGGTCTCTGTTCCTCTTTCCGAGAGACAGGAAGGCTCAGAGAAAAACAGGCTAGAGAGCAAAGACAGAATCTCTCCGATCTGTTGCCTAGTCTGTCTTGACCTCCAGAGAACAGAGTGCCCAGAGCAGGAACAGTAAGAGCAATCTGTTCTTGCAAAATCTCTCTCTACTAAAGGGAGCCAGAATTGCTTCAGGGTGCACAGCCAGGTACAGCGCCAAGGTCCTGACTTCCGCCAGGACCATAGGACCCCCATCCTTGGCTCTCACCTTGAACCCCTAATCCCACTGGCTAAGAACAGTCACAGTAGGCCCCAGGGGTGGCGCCACCTGGGAGATCCTCCCCTGAAAAATAAATTCATATCCATAAGCTCCAGACAGAGATGGCTGAAGAGTATCTATATGCATACTCAGAACTTATTCCCCCCTGGTGTGTGTGTGTGTGTGTGTGTGTGTGTGTGAGAGAGAGAGAGGGGGTGTCAGAGGATTAAATCCAGGTATCCCACACACACAAAGGTCTCTACTATGCCTGGCATCCCATAGTTCTAAGTAATTCCTGAGTGCAGAGGCAGGATTAACTTCAGATGGCCGCAGGCGTAGCCCCAAACAAAAAGAAAGATGGCATTACTTCTTTCTATAGTTAAAAGCAACAGGAAAATTATGGAACTTAGAAGCCAGTAGCCACATCCTGATGGAAAGATAGCAGAGACCAGCATGTTCTACATCTACAGTCTTCCAGAGGAGAGGTGCTGAGTGACTTGCCCACCTTCTGCCTCCGACACACTCCACACCCTGAAGGATGGAGGAGGCTTACCGCCGTTTTGCAGAGTGCAGTGCCTAGACTAACCACGAGAGGTCACTTTCAAAGGCACAGGTATCTCACCTGTTTTCCTCTATCTACCGTGACTATCCAGGGGAGTTGCAAGGTGACCAGCTCCTGTCCCTCCGAGCTGACTGCACCTATGAACTCAAAGGGAGGGTATGTGTGGAGTGGTTCGCTTCCTGTTCCCTGTCCAACAGAGCCATGTGTTATACCCTCCTTAGCCCACTGCTCTTGTCAGCTGGTAGAGGACAAAACGAAGCCCAAACATGACATTTCCTTTCCCCGCCCCTAGCCAGAACAATACAGTCCGGGCCTTAATCTTTCTTCCCAGGCACCAAGAATCAGCAGAACAGCCAGTGAAAAGCCAGAAACTGCAAGACCACATACTGGCTTGTGTCCCCACTCTAACTGCCTCCTCCAAAGGAGCAGAAAGACTCACAGGCAATGTCTTGACCTGGGACTAAGAACTGTTTTGTCTTGAATCTTGCATAAATGTACTATAAGCACAAGACCGATGTTGCTCTTTATCCATCGAAACCTGAACATCAGGGGACCCAGAGTGGAAGTCAGCAGGTCGGGCATTTGCCTTGACATGCTTTAACCTTACGATTTCGTTCCGGCATCCCATGGTCCCCAGCACCGCCAGGAAGTAATTCCTGAGTGCAGAGCCAGGAGCAACCCCTGAGCATCGCCAAGCATCGCCCTGGGACCCAAAGAAATTAGAAAGAAAGAGAGAAATCTGAACATTCGTGCAGAAAACTTGCTCGCGCTTTCTAGTTTTATGCCTTCGAAGAGTTTACACCTGGTAACAATAACAACTATACGGCGTTAGGCAAAACGACGCCATTCCCTTCGCTGCCTACAGGCAGGCAAAGAAATCCGCGGTCTCCGCAGGCAAAACACCGGAGAGGCGCCCGGGAGCAGAGGCGGGACGGCGACGCCTGCCCGCAATGCGCGCCGAGGCCTGCAAACTACAACTCCCCGGCACACAGTTCTGCGGCTCGCGGGGCATGCTTTCCCGACAGGCCAGTCTCCCCGTCCGTCCTACCGTCCAGCCCTTGGAAGCAACGGATGACTACTACTCCCATAATCCATCGTACCCATCGCGATGCCTGCTCCAGAATGCAGTGTGCTCCCGTTCGCTTTCGGACAGCCCCACGCACACACGCACGCACACACCATGGGCATTGCAAACTGGGGTGAAGTCCACTGTAGACAGCTGGGCGTTGTCAGTATCACAAACTTTGGCTTCTTCGTAGTAGGCAGTTCTCGGGAACAGTATTGAGCTAGGAGGACAGCCAGAAGCAGGTGGACCTCTCTTTGAATTGCCATAACACCGTAGAGGAGGGATGCGCTGATATTAGGAAAGGAAGTAGGAAGCGCAGCCACCATCAAAACCATCGTTTGACCAAATCGCAATGGCTTTCTTTTCTCTTTACTAATATGGCGGCTGGACCAACCACACCTATCTCTGGAACTCAACAGTACGGTACAGCATCCCTGCCATAAGTACTGCTGTCACTGACAGCCTACCGGCTCCAGAGCAGCACCACGCCTTGCTCCTTCATGTTCATGGTGAGGACTCAAGGACACGGTAGCCTTTCTCCAAGTGCAAAATGGCGAAAAGAGAAGCGCATTCTTAGTGAGGGCCTGCGTGTCAATACGCCTGCGCGAGACTCAGCTCTCTGTTATTGCGGGGCGGGGAGGGCGGCGACCCCAACGCGCGCCTGCACGCGGGAACAGAATCCTCCCGGTCTACACAAGCACCAATGGATGAAGCGGCCCCAGGATTTCTGCGGCTGCGCTGTGACCTTTGCGCACGCACCCCCAGGCGCCTGCCGTGAGCCCAGGTCCCGCCCTTTTGTTTCAGTACGCAGGTGCGCGACCGGGAGGCAGGGCTTCGGCGCTCAGACCGAATGCGCGGCTGCGCCGCTGAAGGTACACCCTGCGGCTGCGCGAGGCCCCGCCGCCGGCTGTCACTGCGGTTGCGCGCAACGAGCGGCAATCCCAGGGCGCCTGCGCGGGTGGCACTTTACGGGCGCTCGCGGTAGGTTTGCCAAGTGCGCGGCAGCCAGGACGCGGGCGGCGGCGGCGGCGGAGGGGCGGAGCAGGGACCACCCCCATCGCCTCAGTCCTCACGTACCTGCCTCCTGCCTGGCCTCTCACCCCCTCCGGTCCTCGGCCCCGGGATGGCGCCCGCCGGCCTTCCCGGCCAGACCAGCGGTCGCCAGCGCCGGCTTTGACCTGTAGGGACTGGAAGCCCCGCGGTGTGACCCCGGAGCCGGGACCCACCGTGCAGTCAGCTGCCGGGTGGGGACTGAGGGGGCTGCTCCCCCTCCTGGCCCGTGGAAGGGCGCTGCGTCCAGGGACTGAGGGCCGGGGAGGTGGGGGAAACCAGGGGCGAAGTCTTGGAACCCGTGCTGGGGAAGAAGAAGAAAAGAAGGGGAGCAGGGGTCAGGAGCGCCCCCTCCCCCGCCCCCTCCCCTGGGGTGCAGGGGGCTCCAGGCAAAAGCGCCCAGCCCGGGAGGGTGGATGAATGTGGGAGAAAATGGAGACCAAGACGATCGTGTACGACTTGGACACGGGGCTGATGGAAGTAGAGTATCCTCGTCCCCTTCCCCCAGCGCCGGGAGGGTTCCACCCTCCCGCCACAAAGCCGGTCGGGAGCAGGTAGCGCCGGAGGCCGGGGGAGGGGGCTCGTCCTCACCAGACTCTCCCTCCCATCTTTTTGCAATTCAGGGGGCTGAGCTCAGCCTCGGAGGACGATTTTAGCGAGTTTCATACCCTTTGCCTTCGATTCGCTGTGCCGAGGCGCCAGCCGCTCATCTCTTTACTTGACTAGGCACACTCCCCACCCCTACTCATGGCCGGCCCCTTTGTGCTTCCCAGCACGTCGGGTACCGGCTCCAGGCCTCTGCCGAGCCTGGGTTTGGAGTCCCCACTGTCCCATACAAGGGAAGTGGCGAGCGGCGAGCCGCGCACCCCATCCCCCCTGGCCAGGCCTCCCCTTGGAGGCCGCTCTCGTGGTGCGGCAGGAACGCGCTTAGGGTGGGCTTCACAGGCCCAGGGGCTTAAGAGATTCGGACCGCAGCCTGGTGGGAGGAAGAAGGACAAAAAGCGGGAGAGGGGTGTGCGACGGCGAAACGCCGGAGGAACGACGACCGGCCGAGGTGCTCCCGGAACACACGCCGCCGTTTGTATGTGTGTGCAGCAAATCAAGCTCTGCTGGCTCCCCCCAGGGCGATGAAGCGGAGGCGCAGTCGGAAGCCGGAAGGAGCCCCGGAGGCAGCAGGGCCACCAACCACGACCCCAGCTGCGATGGCTGCAAAGAAGGTGGGATCTCCTGTGCTGCGACCACTGCCCAACCGCCTTCCACCTCCAGTGCTGGTAGGTCGGGGACCTCCCAGGTGCCCTTCCGGCACATTCCTTCACCCGGCCTGGCCGGGCCAGCCGAAAACCAACGGGCGCCTGCAGTAGCTGACTCTCTGCAGCCGCTGGACGAGCGCCTCCCCGCCCCCAGGTGTCTGCCGCCCAGATCTGGCCGTTTGGCGGGGAGGAGCAGCGGAGGGTCTCGGACCCCGGGGTGGGAGGTGGGGAGAGGAGGAGGCAGGCGCGCTGGGATTGGAAGTCGCTGGGGAGACCGGGACCGAGCCGACAGGGCGGCCAGCAAGTGGCGG
>JAJIBD010033310.1:0-48793 GCA_021461705.1 Cryptotis parvus | reverse complement strand
GAAGCCCGTCCTAGGAAGTGGCACTTTACCCACTGTGGATTCTGGGGGCTTTGTCATCTGCCCCCAGCCTCCTGCCTTCCCCTCAGCCCAGCCTAATTTCAGCGTCTGTAAGACGAGGTGGGTGGGGAGAGGAGGGGGAGGGCTGCCTCCCGTTCCATGGAGCACTCCCAAGCACGATGTGTGGGTACCGGGCCTGACAGTTGGCCCTGCTCCCATTCTACACCTCCCAGGGTGTCACCACCCCTCCGTGATGTGAGAGTGCCCCACCCTCTCCCTGTACTCCCTCCTGGTCTGGAATCTCTGTCCAGGTCACCTGGAGTGGCAGCCCTGGGCAGCACTGACCATTACTCTCCATCTCTCCTGGCTCCTGACCCCAGTTTACGCTACCCATGGGCAGCAGTGGGGAAGGGCCAATGGCCGGTTAGTGGACGGAGTCAGGAGCTTCAGTCTCCCGCCCCGCCAGCTGCTGGGCTGTCTCATCCCTCCGCCTCTCTGAATGCTTTCTTCATCTGAAAATGATTCATGTGGGACGTCAGGTAGGAAGATGCCAGTGGCACCATGTGCTACGAGGGTCCTTTGTCCCAGGACTGCAGACAGCAGCGGGCTGGGATATTCCCTGCCTGTCCTGTGCCAGGCACACACACAGGACCCCACACTACAAGATCCCCTGCCAGTGGGTTAAGGGGGAAACTGAGGCCCAGAGGGAGTTAGCTGACCTGCCAGGGAAGCTCAGGAGGCAGTATGACCCCAGAGGTCACCTGCTAAGCCTACTCAGTGCCTGTGCACTGGTCACTGCCTTTGCAGTGACCCCTGAGAGGGGAGAGCTCTATCTCCGTGTCACAGGGGAGGTACAGGTGAGAAAAAATCACAAAACTTGTTTCTGGATCCCAGGTCAGCCTACTTGTCTCTGACACCAAGGTATAGTGAGTCCAGCACAGTCCCTGCCTGTTTCTGTGTTCTCACTTGGTCGCCAACCCCTGCTCCCCCAAGACCAAGAACTGGTTCCTCCACCCATAGAATCTATCCCTCCCCGGGGCTAGGCTTTCATAGCCTGTAGTTTAAGCCTTCTACCTTCTCTTAGCCTTTGTCCTTTCTTCTCCAGACCATATTCCCCCACCCCTTTCAGACTAAGCAATCCCTAACCCCCCATTTTTAGTCATCCACTTGGTCCACGGATGGGCTTAATCAGGTTGTTCTGTAGGATTTGCTGCCACCATTTGGCCATATTTGGTATGACAGTTCCCAAAGCTACCATGTTTCCCAAAGCAACTTCCATGAAGGCCTGCGTCCCCACCCATGCCCCTTCCTCTTTTTATTTTTATTTTACTGATCTTTGTTGGTTCTTTGGTCACACCCAGCTGTGCTCAGAACTTATTCCTGGAAGTTCTCAGGGGCCCATAGATGACGCTGAGAACCAAAGCCAGGTCGGCCAGTGCCGGTGCCTACAAATGTAAGGCAAGTGCCCTATAGCCTGTAGCATCTCTCGCGTCCTGATCCTGCTTTTTTAACACTTGTCAGTGAAGATGGAGGAAACATTTGCTGCTCCCCCTGCCACTTTGTTTTTCTGTGGTGCCAAGAATTAATCTCAGGGCCTCTCAAGCAAGACAGGGAGCCCTGCACTGACCATCTCTCTGCTTCCGACTTGAGTCTTTGCAGCTGTAATTCACATATATGGCTTACTGGGGAGCAGTGCTCCATCGCTGCAGAGACAGACTTCTCCATCTCAAGTGCTTTCACAACTGCAAGTCATCAATAAAGACTTCTTGGGGCCTGAACAATGCAGACGGCACTGGCCTAACATGCACCCAAACTGGCGTGACCCCCAGACCCCCAATATGAACCAGAAGTTATATCCCAAGCCCCACTGGATATGCAGAATAAAGAACACATGCAGAGGGAGAATAAATAGCAGGCTCAGGGGCTGACTCTGGCTTTGTGCTCTGAGATCATTCCTCGCGGCACGTGGGGAACTGTATGTGGCTGGGGATGGAACCTGGAGTCAGCCATATGCAAGACAAGTGCCTACCCGCTGTACTATCTCTCTGGCCCAAATTAAGTTCTTGGGGGCTTTTGGACCATCCTGGTGGTATCACTGCAAGTTTTATCACCAGGGTACAATAAGTGCATGACTCCAGACATCACAGAAGTGACAACAAATGGAAGTGGCTGGGAGCAGGAAAGAAATCTTTTTTGGGGAGCCGCACCCAGCTGTGCTAAGAGTTAAACTCCTGGCTCACACTCAGGGTTCACTCCTAGTGGACCTTATGGGATACTGGGATCGAACCCTGGTTGGCTGCTTGCAAGGCAAGTGTTCTACCTGCTGTCCTATCTCTCTGGTACCTGGGCTGGCATGATGAGCCTCGTTTTAAAAATGTGGAAATGAAGATGCAGTGAAGTCAATTGTCTGACATGTCCCAAACCTGGGGCTAGAAACCCAAGTCTCCTGACTCTGTGCTTGGTGCCTGCTCTACTAACCAGGTTGAGTTATCCCTGAGCACCATCTGGAAGCAGGAAGTCGTTCAGCTGCAACTCCCCGGCACACACACACACACACACACCCCACCACACACACACACCACATACACACCCCACACCACACACACACACACACACACGGCGTCACCTCTCTCTACAGCCTACCTCCTGAGTTGCCGCTTTCCCGACGTCCTGCATACGGAGTTGTGACTGTCACCAGCCTCCATCCAGGAGGCACTGCCCGTTCAACTGTATCACTGGCTACCAACTGAAGGGTGCCAGGTTCCTTACCTGTCTGAATGCCACCCAGCCCTTCTGGGATTCCCAGGAGCCTGTCTGCATTGGTGAGTAGCCCCAGAGAATCTACCCCAGTTCTCTGCTGCTGTTGGTCATGGAAGTTTGCTCTCTGTAAGAAAGCCAGGAAGGGGCTGGAGCAACAGTACAGTGGGGAGGGTTTTGCTTTGCACATGGCTGGCCCAGTTTGGTCCCTGCCATCCAATATGGTTCCCCGAGTACCGCCAGTCCTAATTCCTGAGTGCAGAGCCAGGAGTAACCCCTGAGCATTGCCGGGTGTGACCCAAAAGGAGGGGAAAGCAAACAGGAAATGGGTGTGAGCATCACTGGCTCCCATCGTGCCCCACTGCCTGAGCACCTGTGCCCTGGAGGCACGTAGGTGCCCAGAGCTGGATGAAATGGGGACTTATCAAGAGTCCGCAGCTCAGGAAATGATGGAGCGGTGTGGGGGTGAAGCGCAGGGGGCGCTAATACCCAGAACAGGAAGTAAAGAACTAATAAGGAGACCTGTGGGATGCAGGAGGAGCAGAAAGTCACCAGTCCTCAAGGGGTACTGACAAGGCTTCCTGGGGAAGCAGCTCTAATGCTTTGGCACAGCCTGGGCAGTGACACGGGCAAGGAGAGGGAGTGTGCTGGCACCCAGCAGACTGCCAGGTTTAGCCGCAACCTGAGGAGGGCTGGGTGGGCAGAGGGGGCCCAGAAGGCAAGCTGCAGGGTGGGGGACATTAAAGCTTTCGGAGAGAATTCAGAAGCGGGGTGCAGGTACACCGGTGGTGCTCAGGGCTTACTCCTGGCTCTGCGCTGAGGGGATCACTCCTGAGTGCTCAGTGGACCATATGGGATGCAGGAGACGGAGCCTGGCTTGGCGCATGCAAAGCAAGTGCCCTCCTGATAATACTGTTGCTCCAGCTCCAGGACTCAGAACTTTTTTTTTTTTTTTTTTGCCTTTTTTTGGGTCATACCCAGCAATGCTCAGGGGCTACTCCTGGCTCTGCACTCAGGAATTACTCCTGGCGGTGCTTCGGGGGACCATATGGGATGCCGGGGATCGAACCCAGGCCGGCAGAGGCTGGCCGCGTGCAAGGCAAACGCCCTACCCGCTGGGCTATCACTCCGGCCCCTGGGTACTCAGAACTCTTGATGAGAGAAACCAATGAGATTTCTGGCAGTTGGAGGAACAGCCAGTGAGAGGGTTTAAAGTAGGGGGGGTGAAGAGAGGGGGGGTTCCAGAGGCACAGGGGAAGGCGAAAGGAACAGTGATTCCAAGCTTCCAGTTCAGGGTGTCAGAATCTAGGCAGAATCTGCTGCAGGGAAGCAACTTAATTCATCCTATAACCCTACCAGTGGCAAGCTCACAGGGGAGTGGGTCACATGTGAGCTCTGACTTCTAGGAACTGTCCGACAAGAACCTCAGCATCTCAGTGCAGACAGTGGTGTGACGAGGTGGACTCAGGCACTGCGGGGTTTGGGGGAGAGCTGCTCCAGCAGGACCGGAGTGAGCTTGTCGGCTTAGTGAAGGGAGAGGCCTCCCGGAACCGCTGCAGGGGCACAGGCTGAGGGGTCCCTTGGGAAGAGGAGGTTGTGGGCAAAGCAGGGGCTGAATGCAGCAATGAGATTCATAAAGTTGGGTTCATAAAATTGGGTTCATAAAGCGACAGGCTGCCCTCTGGCACTTGGATATTATCCTGGCAGTCATGGGGAGTTACCGACTTATCCAAGCAAAAAGCTGGGGCCTCATCAGGTCTGAAGGGAAGTTCCACTCTGACACCCAGCAGAAGCGGGAGACTGACCTTCCGTAGAGAAGAAACTCCCCATCACTCCCCGCTGGGAGCTTTATTAAATTCCAGAAGGCTGCTGGGAAATGTGGAGGCAGAGGCGTGCACCGGCCAGAAGCCCCAGAGCTAGGCCAGTGTGCCAGGAAGCAGCCATGCTTGTCCCTCGGATCCCTTCTCTGCCCCACCTACCTGCTAAGAGTGTGTAGCCAAGTTCCCTGTGTCCTTCCTGATAGCCTCCCCCAGAGAAAAAAAGACAGTCCCAGACCACAGGAGTCAGGGCTCGGCGGCCTGACAGGTGAGCCTTACTTGTAGGAAGGGTAGGCCATCCTTGGGTTCCACCATCTAGGGCACAAAATGTGTGAGTGGACGGGACCCACTGCCGCTATTTGTCATCCCCACCCTCCTTACTCCTTCTGGGTTTTTTGTTGTTGTTCATACCCTGCGATGCTCAGGAGTTACTCCTGGCTCTGCACTCAGGAATTCCTCCTGGTGGTGCTTGGGGGACCATATGGGATGCTGGGGATTGAAGGCGGGTCAGCCACGTGGAAGGCAAACGCCCTACCCACTGTGCTATCACTCTGGCCCCATATCCTTTCTGACATTCATTCATTTTAGCCAGCAAACACTAACTACCAACTCTGTGGCTACCCAGGAAAGACCCCCTGCACAGAGCATGCTGTTAGGGACTGAGTCACTTAATGACTGGTTTTAAGAGAGCGCCATTGATAGAGATAACAGATTACTCAAGAAGGCTGCAGGGCCGGAGATAGTACAGTGGCTAGGGGCTTTCGTTGCACACAGCCAATCTGGGCTCAACTCCTGGCATCAGATACGGTTCTCCCAAACCCCACCAGGAGTGAGCCCTAAGCACCAGCAGTGTTGCCAAAAAGAAAAAAAAATAGCCTGGAGCCAGGGTAAAGGGGATTTAATAGTCTCCCTAAAGAATCAGGAAGGGCTGCCCAGAGGAGCCGGAGAGGACAGTGGCCGAGCAATAGACACGAGCGGATGTGCCTGCAGTTGGGAGAGGCGGGATTCTGCAGGAGCTGTCTGCGCAGAGGCGCAGGAGTGCCCCAAGGGGAGCCAGGTCGGCTGCAAGACCTGTGGGTTGTGCTGCCTGGGATGGAGGGAGGAGCCTGGCCTGCAACCTGCCCCTGTCCCACAGCTGCCTGTGGGGAGTGATCCGCAATGCCACCACGGGCCGCATCGTCTCTCCCGGCTTTCCGGGCAACTACAGCAACAACCTCACCTGCCACTGGCTGCTCGAGGCTCCCGAGGGCCAGCGGCTGCACCTGCACTTTGAGAAGGTCTCCCTGGCCGAGGATGGCGACAGGTGAGGGGATGGAGATGACGCAAGGGCTGGGACAGGAGCTTGGGAATCGGGTTAGAAGGCCACACTCCACACTGCTGCTGTCTCCTGGGCCAGGCTCATCATCCGCAATGGGGACAACGTGGAGGCCCCGCCTGTGTACGATTCCTACGAGGTGGAGTACCTGCCCATCGAAGGCCTGCTCAGCTCGGCCAGGCATTTCTTTGTGGAGCTCAGCACTGACAGCAGCGGGGCAGCTGCAGGCATGGCGCTGCGCTACGAGGGTGAGACTGTGGGGCCTGACCAGGGCCTGGGCTCTGGCTGGGGTCCTGGGTCTAGGGTCTCTCGTCTCACACCTTCCCTCTCTCTGCATCCACTTTGTTCCTTCCGACATAGCCCTTGCTTGCCTAGTGCTTAGGCCCTTGCCCTGCCCCTCCCTTAAGTCCAGGATGCTGACCCCAATTTTGTGGGGGACACCAACCTGGACCCATGCCCTCTGGCCCAAAAGAATGACTTCTCTAGAGCTCAGAGAGAAAAACAGGCCCCAACTCTTAAGGACAAATAACAGTGAGCGGCATCTAGAACCACGTCTCCAGCACATGTGTACTACAGCCTCATTCAAAAGAAGTATTTATTGGGGCCAGAGCGATAGCCCAGCGGTTAGGGCGTTTTTCCTTGCACGCGGCTGGCCTGTGCCGACCTGGGTTCGATCCCGGCATCCCATATGGTCCCCGAGCACCGCCAGGAGTAATTCCTGAGTGCAGAGCCAGGAGAAACCCCTGAGCATCGTCGGGTGTGACCCCCAAAAAAAAGTATTTATTAAGCCTCTTCTGTGAACTCAAAACAAAAACAGGCACCAGGAACATGGTGGGGAAGCGAGAGTGAGCCTAGCAGGAGTGGATCCGGCTGTCTCTGTGCTCGCTCCAAGTCACGGGAGTGAGGCCGTGGGGGCAGAGAGGAACCTCTGGCCCTGTGTTTGCCTGTCAGGGCTGAGCTGGGCTGGGCCTTGTGGTTTGCAGCCTTCCAGCAAGGCCATTGCTATGAGCCCTTTGTGAAATACGGCAACTTCAGCAGTAGTGCACCCTCCTACCCCGTGGGCACCACTGTGGAGTTCAGCTGTGACCCGGGCTACACTCTGGAGCAGGGTTCCATCATCATCGAGTGTGTTGACCCCCCACGACCCACAGTGGAACGAGACGGAGCCAGCCTGCCGAGGTCAGTAGGTCCACAGGGATGGGTCTGCCAGGAGCAGGGTGGGCACCACGACAGTGCCAGGGTCCCACGTACCCGTATGGTTCAGCTGCCCCTAGAGAAGGTGGGGCCCCCCCCAGTGATGGGTAGGCACCTCTGTGGGCAGGTGGCAGCCCCAGGACACGGCACTGGGGGGGGCGCGGAGGGGACACGCCTCCCGGGTCTCCCCTGCCTTCCAGCTGTGTGCAGTGGGGAGATCACAGACTTCGGCGGGGGTTGTGCTTTCCCCCCCAACTGGCGGAGCCCCTACGGTCGCGGGCAGGATTGCATCTGGGGCGTGCATGTGGAAGAGGACAAGCGCATCATGCTGGACGTCCGAGTGTGAGTGCCCGCTGGGCTCAGCCCAGCCAGCGGTTTCTAGCCCAGCCTGCCGAGGGGTGGCCGGCCTGCTCTCCCTGACGGTCTTCCTCCACAGGCTGCGCATAGGCCCTGGAGACGTCCTCACCTTCTATGATGGGGACGACCTCACAGCCCGGGTCCTCGGCCAATACTCAGGGCCCCGGGCCACTTCAAGCTCTTTACCTCCATGGCGGATGTCACCATCCAGTTTCAGTCGGACCCTGGGGCCTCAGTGCTGGGTTATCAGCAGGGTTTCGTCATCCATTTCTTTGGTGAGCTTGCCTCTGCCCCTCTGGCTTCTTGGGGGTGAGGTTGGGGGAAAGGGGGTGTTAAGGCTGCCCCAGTGCAGATTCAAACCATAGTGCATCAGAGTGGCCGTGGAAGGAGCCAAATGCCTGAATGCTCTGACCCGGTGAAGAAAAGCCCAGGAGTGCCTGGTCCCGCTGAAGGCAGTTGGTCTGGTTCTCCATCTTCCCTGGGATGAAACAGAGCCTTCTGGTTTTTTTAATTTATTATTTATTTATTTGTTTATTATCATCATCATTTTTTTTCTTTTTGGGTCCACCCAGCGATGATCAGGGTAAGCCCTGGCTCTGTACTCAGGAACCACTCCTGGCGGTGCTTGGGGACCATATGGGATGCCGGGGATCGAATCCACGTTGGCTGCGTGCAAGGCAAACGCCCTACCCGCTGGACTATCACTCCGGCCCCATCATTTTGTTTTTGGGTCACATTGGGTAATGCTCAGGGGTTACTCCAGGCAGTGCTTGTGGGACCATATGGGATGCTGGGGATTTGAAACTGGGACAGCCACATGCAAAGCAAATGCCCTCTGCTAGACTATCACTCCGGCCCCAGAACAGAGCCTTCTGTTGAAGCAAGGGCTTGGGTTGACAGCAAGAACATTGTACAGTAAATAAAAGAAATGCAGCTGGAGAGACAGTGCTGGGGCTAAGGCACCCACTCTGCACGCAGCCGACCCGGGTTTGACCCCAGCACAGCGGATGGTCCCCTGAGCCCAACCAAGAGCGATCCCTTGGCGCAGAGCCAGGAGGAAGCTCTGAGCACTGTTGGTGTGGCTCAGCTCCTGCTCCCCGGAAAAGAAAGGTCTTCGTCTCTACCTTTATTTTTTTTGGGGGGGTCACACCCGGCAATGCTCAGGGGTTTCTCCTGGCTCTGCACTCAGGAATTACTCCTGGCGGTGCTCGGGGACCATATGGGATGCCGGGATCGAACCCAAGCCAGCATGGGCCGGCGCGTGCAAGGCAAACGCCCTACCGGCTGGGCTATCGCTACGGCCCCTCTACCTTTCTGTAATATAACTCTCTCTGGGCCGCTCTCAGCACTGGCAGTGCTGGGATTCCCGCATGCAAAGCATGCTCTAGTGCTTTAAGTTACCTCCCGCCCAGCAGGCTTTGGGGAGTAAGGGAAAGCCTATATGGTAAGTAGCCCTGGAATCTAGGAGACAGAACAGTGTCAGGACAGAAGGGAAAGGCCACACAGGGACAAGGAATGAGCCCAGGCCAGACGAGGCTCGGGAGCAAGTGACAGGAACCGAGTGCCCCCTGAGCGTGGGAGACAAGCACTTAGGTACTGGCTCAGAGCTGTGTCTTGCCGCCCCTGTGCCCCCAGAGGTGCCCCGCAATGACACGTGTCCAGAGCTGCCTGAGATCCCCAATGGCTGGAAGAGTCCGTCGCAGCCTGAGCTGGTGCATGGCACTGTGGTCACTTACCAGTGCTACCGGGCTACCAGGTGGTGGGACCCAGTGTTCTCATGTGCCAGTGGGACCTAACCTGGAAGCGAGGACCTGCCCTCCTGCCAGCGGGTGAGTGTGCTGTTCCCCTTGGGCCCCCCCCCCCCAGCACCACCGACAAGCCTCTCTCCGGGGTTCCAAGCCAGGGCATGGCTGCTGCTGGCGAACATCTTTGTTGCTCCTTCCCCTTGTTTCTTTATCTGTAAGATGGAACACTAACTTTGAATGGGGTCACCCACCATGTTCTCAAATGTATTTGGGTCCTAGAAGGAGGCTGATAGGTGAGTGCTGACTAGAATGATGGAACCGAGGAAGGGTCACCCTGCCCAATGGGAACGGGCTAGAGATAACGGCGCAAAGATGCTAGCTGGTGGGGGAGCAAAGCCAGCATGGGCCTCGGTCGAGCTTTCCCTGGGCTACTTCCCCTATCACCTCCTGCCCCTAGTGACTTCCTGCCACGATCCTGGGGACGTGGAGCACAGCCGCCGCCTCATATCCAGCCCCAAGTTTCCTGTGGGGACCACTGTGCAGTATATCTGTGACCAGGGGTTTGTGCTGACGGGCAGTGCCACCCTCACCTGCCATGACCGCCACACCAGCAGCCCCAAGTGGGTGACCGGGCCCCAAGTGTCTCTGTAAGTGTCCACCGGGTAGGAAGGAGGTTTCTGGAGAGATCCAGGGCTGTCTCTGGAGGCGAAGGGCCTCGCACCCTCCTGAGACTCTGCCTGTTCTCCAGTGGAGCAGTTCAAGCCGTGCCCTGGTCTCAGCGCCCCGGAGAACGGTGCCCGCAGTCCTGAGAAGAGGTTGCACCCAGCAGGGGCGACTGTCCACTTCTCGTGTGCCCCCGGCTATGTGCTGAAGGGTCAGGCCAACCTCAAGTGTGTGCCGGGCACCCCTCACACTGGAGCGACCCCCGCCCATCTGCCGGGCCGGTGAGTGCTGCCTCTCACACTACTCCTGCCCCGTTTGGGGGCTGCTGTGGCAAAGACATCCGTGCTGAGAAGCCGAGCCCCCCTTCACTGCCCCCTTCACGCTTCTCTGGGTCTACTCAGTCTCGTCAGGTCCTTCTGACCTGTGGCAGCAAGGCGAAGGCTGGGGTGGGCTCACCTGGGGGCTCACCCTGCCCATTGGCACACTCCCTGCTCCAGCAGTTTGGTCCTCTGGGCTTACCCGATGCCCTTGGCCCCCTCTTGTTCCAGCCTCTCTGGATGGGTTCTACAATGGCCGCAGCCTGGACGGTGAGCCCCCATGCCGAGGGCCAGGGATGTACTCTCCTAGTTCCCGTCTCGTAGCTCTCAGGCTCTGGGCTACCTAAGGAGGGAGGGGGTGAGCCCAGGGCACAAAGAGAAAGAGGCTTTTTCCCTGTCCCCAGGCCCCGAGCAGGCAGTGGGGAGGGAGAATGGGCTCCCGGTGACAGAGAGCTCTGCCCCAGTGCCACCCTGTGTTTTCAGTCGCCAAGACGCCTGCTGCCTCCAGCACTCTGGATGCGGCCCACATTGCCGCTGCCATCTTCCTGCCACTGGTGGCAATGACACTCTTGGTGGGAGGCTTGTACCTCTACTTCTCCAGGTGAGTCTGGCTCCCTCACCGCTTCCCACCCCACAGATCTGCCACACTCTGGCCCTGCACCCCTGACACCTCTGCTCCACAGGCTCCAAGGGAAAAGTCCCTGCAGCTGCCCCACGCACCCACGCCCTATGACCGCATTACCGTGGAGTCGGCATTTGACAATCCAACTTACGAATCTGGAGTAAGTCCCCAGGCCTGCTTTCGGACGCCTTCATTGGGACCAGTTCTGTGGCTCTCTGGGCGGGAACCCCAGGGGTCCTGCCCAGTGCACTCACTCTCTCTCCCTTCTCCTTGGGCAGGTGGATGACAGGCTAACAGACCTTCTACAAGTTTCCAACTCCCAGAAGTCTCTTTCCTTTGCAGGAGACGAGAGAATATGAAGTCTCCATCTAGCTGGGGCGGTGGCCGGAGCGGCCAGAGCTCCCCAGCCTGCTCCTCTCCTGCAGCCTCCTGTACATACCGCTGGTGAAGACATGCCACCATCCCCATGGAGCCATGCTGTCCACACCTGCAGTGCCCTCCGGGGCCTGTGCTTTTTGGTACCACTGCCCACGGCGGGCCCCTTCCCCAGGTCCCAGGGCTCGGAGGCGAAACATAGCTGGAAGCTGCCATAAACAACCAGCATCCTCCTGCCTCTCCACCATGCCCCAACCTGCAACCTGGAATTCATGGCGGAGGGGAGCAACCACCAGCGACCCGGTCCTGGCCTGTGGCACCCTGTGGCAGGGTTAACTTGACCTCGGTGGGAACTGCGTCATGGTGCTCCTCAAGGACCATTGCTAAAGGCCACTACTGCTCTCAGCAGTGACCTGGGAGGCGTGATCACTGGCCCCCTCAGACCCTGCGAAGGTCTCTGCTCCTCATGCCTCATTCTAAGGCTCTAGAAATGAACAGTTCTGCCTCCTGCCCCTTCACAGAGGCCATAATTCAAAGGGACTCTCAGGGGGCTTAGGCTCCCTACAGAGCTCATGTTGGGCTTCCCTAGAACGCATCTGCCACACTAAAGCAGGACGCCCCTTGCTCTGCTGATAGCCCTCTGTCCCCAGATGGGGGCCGCCTTCCCCAATGTCAGTGGGGCTGTTATAAAACATTCTCTTTCCCATGAGTCCTTCCACCCATCCCAGCCACTTGCCAGATTCCACACCTGGCCACTATGTTTTGGAATGGGGGTGGGGGAGCAGAACAATCTAGAGAGAAGCAGAGGTCCAAGGAATTTTTGCACTGGGGATCCAAAAAGCATCCCAGAGTGGTCAGAAGTCAGCTGCAGGCCACTTGGAGCGGTGATGTATTATATGGGGTGTGGGCTCCAATCTGAGAACAATCTTCTATTTCTGTTGTTTCCTTATTAAAAAGGTGTTTTTGAAAAAACCATCATGGGATGGTGCTTTCTTGGAAGGCAGGGAGGTGGGAGAGAAACTGCATATAAAATTCAGGACCAGGGGCCGGAGAGATAGCCCAGCGGGCAGGGCGTTTGCCTTGCACGCGGCCAGCCATGCCCGTCCGGGTTTGATCCCCGATATCCCATATGGTCCCCGAGCACCGCCAGGAGTAATTCCTGAGTGCAGAGCCAGGAGTAACCCCTGAGCATCGCTGGGTGTGACCCAAAAAGCAAAAAAAAAAAAAAAAATCAGGACCAGAGGCATGCTAGACCCAGTGATGGCCCCAAATATTATCAAAAACCAGCCACATGTATGCGTGACAGGACCTCATCCCAACAAAGTCAGTGTAACAGGGCGTGAGAAAATACTCAGTAGGCCAGGGCCCAGGCTTTACAGCAGGAAGGTACAGGTTTGACTCCCAGAACCTCACAGTCCTAGGCACTGCCAAGAGAGACCTCTGAGGGGGCCAGAGAGATAGTCCAGTAGGCAAGATGCTTGCCTTGCATGCAGCCAACCCAGGTTCAAACCCCACCATATGGTACCTGAGTACCATCAGGAATAATTCCTGAGTACAGAGCCAGTAGTATCCCCTGAGCACCACTAGCTGTGGCCAAAAAAAAGAATTACCGCGGGCCACCTGCCCCTCGAGGTGTTGCAGGTGTGGCTGTGGTGCCCGGCTGCGTTGGCAGGTGGCAGACAGGAGATAGGCTTGTCTACACCCCCCAGGGCTCTGCCCTGTGGGCCCTGGATGGTGGATCATCTGACATAGGAAGAACAGTGCACAGCCGCGCAAGAGGCTTAGATAACAAAGTAGGCTAGGACCAGGTCCTTCCCAGGATCTTTCACATCTGTACAACATAATGATCATCGTAGTTGTAACAAATTGGGAAGGTTGATGGGGAATGAGGAACTATAATGTCACATTAAAAATCACTACTGAGGGGCTGGAGGCGATAGCTCAGCTGGTAGGGCATTTGCCTTGCACGCTGCCGGCCTGTGCCGGCCTGGGTTCGGTCCCCGGCATCCCATATGGTCCCCGAGCCAGGAGTAATTCCTGAGTGCAGAGCCAGGAGTAACCCCTGAGCATTGCCGGGTGTGACCCAAAAAAAGCAAAAAATAAATAAAAATAAAAATCACTACTGAATATACTCATAGATAATTGCATCATAAACCGTAAGGTAAGTCACAAGGTGTAGAAGAAGAGAGAGAAATACAGAGACAGAAATAGAGATAAGAGAGAAAGATGAGAGACTCAGACACATGGGGGAGAACTGTCATTGGGCTCTCCCCTAGCTCAGCTGACCATGGCGCTCCCAGGGGGGCAAGATGGGTTTTAGCAAATGCCCTACCCACTGTGCTATCACTCCGGCCTGCAAGATGGGTTTTGGGAGTGGGCCCATCACTTCTTTAGGGCCTCAGAAGCAGCCAGATGAGACTCTCTCACCATAATAGCCACCATTATCATGGTCCAGACCTCACAGCTCATCAGAACTCATGCAAGAGAGACGCTGATCTCAAGACCAGCTCCGAGCAGCCGAGTTCGAGCCCAGGTAGAGCGGCTCTAGGAGGCGGAAGTCACTGGGTGTTCCTGGAGATGGAGCTGGGGTCCCCATTCCCCTCTCTGACCCATTCCAGAGGCCTGGTGGCCCCGCCCACAAACTGCCTTAGGGCTCTCGGCCATGATGCAGAGACTCAGCTGCATGGGGAGAGCTCCCATCCGGCTCTCCCCAGCTCAGCTGACCAGGAGCAAGATGGGTTTTGGGAATGGGCCTATCCCTCTGTAGGGTCTAGGAAGCAGCGGGATGAGACTCGCTCACCATAATAGTACCATTTTTGTGGTCCGGACCCGGTACATCAAACTAGTGGAACCAATCATGTTCTAGAATATATTACAATCTACAATGCGTAAGAAAGGGAAGCAAGAAGGAGAGAGAAAGGAGATGAAGAACCTGCCATGGAGGCAGTCTGGGAGGTGGGGACATTGGTGATTGGAGATGGGCAGGGGTGGAGGGATGGGTGTTGGAACACTGTAGAACCAGAACTCAAACATGAACATCTTGTAATTGTATATTTAAAAAAAGAATGACCTCTCAGTACCAAGCTGGGAGTAGACTCTGAGCACTGCCACCATGCCCCCAAACAACATGGCCAGAGAGAGTACAACACGGAGCTTGCTTTGCACACAGATGAAACTGTTTGCCAGCACCACATAAGGTCCTTGAACCCCCAGCACACACACACCAGGAGTAATTCCTGAGCACAATATCAAGAGTGATTCCTGAGAACAGAATCAGGAGTAAGCCTTGAGCACCAAACAAATTTAGTGCAACAGGCGGCGGGTGAAAAGAGAAGTCACAATGACAGGGATCTTGGCTGGTGCAGGAGCCCAGGAACCCTATCTCTCTCCTAGCCCCAGACCCTTCAGTGCCCTGTGCGGCTCCGAAGGGCCAGACAGTGTGACACAAGGTCTCTGTTCCTCTTTCCGAGACAGGAAGGCTCAGAAAAACAGGCTAGAGAGCAAAGACAGAATCTCCGATCTGTTGCCTAGTCTGTCTTGGCCTCAGAGAACAGAGTGCCCAGAGCAGGAACAGTAGAAGGCAGTTTATCTCCTCTTCTTGTAAAATCTCTACTAAAGGGGCCAGATAGCACAGGGTGCACAGCCAGGTACAGCGCCAAAGGTCCCTGAGCACCGCCAGGACCATAGGACCCCCACATCCTTGGGCTCTCACCTTGAACCCCCCAATCCCACTGGCTAAGAACAGTCACAGTAGGCCCCAGGGAGTGAGCACCACCTGGGAGATCCCCTCCCCTGAAAAAATAAATTCATATCCATAAGCTCCAGACAGAGATGGCTGAAGAGTATCTATATGCATACTCCCAGAACTTATTCCCCTGGTGTGTGTGTGTGTGTGTGTGTGTGTGAGAGAGAGAGAGAGGGGGGTGTCAGGGATTAAATCCAAGGTATCACACACACAAGGTCTCTACTATGCCTGGCATCCCATAGTTCCTGAGTAATTCCTGAGTGCAGAGGCAGGATTAACCCCTGAATATCGCAAGGCGTAGCCCCAAACAAAAGAAAGATGGCATTACTTCTTTCTAGTTAAAAGCAACAGGAAAATTATGGAACTTAGAAGCCAGTAGCCACATCCCTGATGGAAAAGATAGCAGAGACCAGCATGTTCTACATCTACAGTCTTCCAGAGGAGAGGTGCTGAGTGACTGCCCACCTTCTGCCTCCGACACACTCCACACCCTGAAGGATGGAGGAAACACCGCCGTTTGCAGAGTGCAGTGCCTAGACTAACCACGAGAGGTCACTTTCAAAGGCACAGTATCTCACCTGTTTTCCTCTATCTACCGTGACTATCCAGGGGAGTTGCCAAGGTGACGACCAACTCCTGGTCCCTCCGAGCTGACTGCACCCTGTAAACTCCAAAGGGAGGGTATGTGGAGTGGTTCGCTTCCTTGTTCCTGTCAACAGAGCCATGTGTTATACCCTCCTTAGCCCACTGCTCTTGTCAGCTGGTAGAGGACAAAGAGCAGAAGCCAAACATGACATTTCCTTTCCCCGCCCCCTAGCCAGAACAATACAGTCCGGGCCTTAATCTTTCTTCCCAGGCACCAAGAGAATCAGCAGAACAGCCAGTGGGGAAAAAACCGAAACTGCAGACCACATACTGACATCCCCACTCTAACTGCTCCTCCAAAGGAGCAGAAAAGACTCACAGGCAATGTCTTGACCTGGGAACCAAGAACTGTTTTGTCTTAGATCTGCCATAAATGTACTATAAGCACAAGGCAAATCATTGCTCTTTGCTCATCAGAAACCTGAACATCAGGGGACAGAGTGATAGTCCAGGCGGGTCGGGCATTTGCCTTGAACGCTGCTAACCCAGGTTCGATCTCCGGCATCCCATATGGTCCCCAGCACCGCCAGGAGTAATTCCTGAGTGCAGAGCCAGAAGCAACCCCTGAGCATCGCCAAGCATCGCCCCGAAATTTAAAAAAGAAATTAGAAAGAAAAGAAATCTGAACATTCGTACAGAAAGCATCTAAGCCCTTTCTAGTTTTATGCCTTCTGAAGAGACTACACCTGGTAACAATAACAACTATACAGCGTTAGGCAAAACGACGCCATTCCCTTCGCTGCCTACAGGCAGGCAAAGAAATCCGCGAGTCTCCGCAGGCAAAACACCGGAGAGGCGCCCGGGAGCAGAGGCGGGACGGCGACGCCTGCCCACAATGCGCGCCGAGGCCTGCAAACTACAACTCCCAGCACACAGTTCTGCGGCTCGCAGAGGCATGCTTTCCCGACAGGCCAGTCTCCCCGTCCGTCCTACCGTCCAGCCCTTGGAAGCAACGGATGACTACTACTCCCATAATCCATCATACCCATCGCGATGCCTGCTCCCAGAATGCAGTGTGCTCCCGTTCGCTTTCGGACAGCCCCCGCACGCACACACACGCACGCACACACCATGGGCATTGCAAACTGGGAATTGAAGTCCACTGTAGACAGCTGGGCGTTGTCAGTATCACAAACTTTGGCTTCTTCGTATTGAGCAGTTCTCGGGAACAGTGAGCTAGAGAGGACAGCCAGAAGCAGGTGGACCTCTCTTTGGTGCCATAACACCGTAGAGGAGGGATGCGCTAAGACTGGCGGGAAAGGAAGTAGGAAGCGCAGCCACCATCAAAACCATCGTTTTGACCGTCGCAATGGCTTTTCTTTTCTCTTTACTAATATGGCGGCTGGACCAACCACACCTATCTCTGGAACTCAACAGTACGGTACAGCATCCCTATAAGTACTGCTGTCACTGACAGCCTACCGGCTCCAGGCAACACCACGCCTTGCTCCTTCATGTTCATGCTTGAGGACTCCAAGGACACGGTAGCCTTTCTCCCATTACCAAAATGGCGAAAAGAGAAGCATTCTTGTGAGGGCCTGCGGCTGTCAATACGCCTGCGCGAGACTCGGCTCTGTTATTGCGGGGCGGGAGGGCAGCGACCCCAACGCGCCTGCGCGGGAACAGAATCCTCCCGGTCTACACACAAACACCAATGGATGAAGCGGCCCCAAGTTTCTGCGGCTGCGCTGTGACCTTTGCGCGCACCCCCAGGCGCCTGCGTGAGCCCCCAGGTCCCGCCCTTTTGTTTCAGTACGCAGGTGCACGACCGGGAGGCGGGGCTTCGGCGCTCCAGACGAATGCCAGCGCGGCTGCGCGCTGGGGGGTACACCCTTACTGCGGCTGCGCGAGAGCCCCGCCGCCGGCTGTCACTGCGGTTGCGCGCGGCGAGCGGCAATCCCGGGGCGCCTGCGCGGGGTGGCTTTGCGGGCGCTCGCGGTAAGTTTGCGCCAAGTGCGCGGCAGCCGGGACGCAGACGGCGGCGGCGGCGAGAGGCGGAGCCCGGGGACCACCCCCCCATCACCCTCCCCCAGTCACCTCACGTACCACAACCTCACCTAACCTCTCACCCCCTCCGGTCCCCTCGACCCCGGGATGGCAGCGCCCACCAGCCTTCCCGGCCAGACCAGCGGTCGCCAGCGCCGGCTTTAGCCTGTGGGACTAGGCCCCGCCGAGGCCTGACCCCCGGAGCCGGGACCCACCGTGCAGTCAGCCGCCGGGTGGGGACTGAGGGGCTGCTCCCCCTCACGGCCCGTGGAGAGGACGCTGCCGTCCCGGGGACTGGGGGCCGGGGGGGGGGGGGGGGGGAGCCAGGGCGAGGAAGTCGGAACCCGTGCTGGGAAAAAGAAGGGGGAGCGGGGTCAGGAGCGCCCCCTCCCCCCGCCACCCCCTCCCCTGGGGTTGGGGGCCGGAGCAGAGAGCGCCCAGCCCGGGAGGTGGATGAATGTGGGAGAAAATGGAGACCAAGACGATCGTGTACGACTTGGACACGTCGGGGGGCTGATGGAGGTAAGAGTGGCCCTCCTCGTCCCTTCCCCCCAGCGCCGGGAGGGTTCCACCCTCCGCCCCACAAAGCCGGTCAGGAGCGGGTAGCGCCGGAGAGCCGGGGAGGGGGCTCGTCCTCACCCAGACTCTCCCTCCCATCTTTGCAATTCGGGGGGCTGAGCTCAACCTCGGAGGACGTTTGCAGCAGTTTCACCTACCCGCTGCCTTCGATTCGCTGTGCCGAGGCGCCAGCCCACTCCATCTCCTTTGCACCGGCGGGCCTCCCCACCCCCTTCTCGCCGGCCCCTTTGTGCTTCCCCCAGCACGTCCGGGTACCCGGCTCCAGGCCTCTGCCGAGCCTGGCTTTGGGAGTCCCCCACTGTCCATACAAGGAAGTGGCGAGCGGCGAACCGCGCACCCCATCCCCTAGCCGAGCCTCCCCCTTTGGAGGGAGCCGCTCTCGTGGTGCGGCAGGAACGCGCTTAGGGTGGGCTTCCCCAGGCCCGGGGGGCTTAAGAGATTCGGACCGCAGCCTGAATGGGAGGAAGAAGGACAAAAGCGGGGAGAGGGGTGTGCGACGGCGAAGCCCCGCCGGAGGAACGACGACCGGCCGGGGTGCTCCCCGGGTGCACACACGCCGCCGTTTGTATGTGTGTGCAGCAAATCCAAGCTCTGCTGGCTCCCCCAAGACCGATGAAGCGGAGAAGCGCAGTCGGAAGCCGGAGAAGGAGCCCCGGAGAAGCGGCAGGGCCACCAACCACGACAGCTGCGATAGCTGCAAAGAAGGTGGGGATCTCCTGTGCTGCGACCACTGCCCGGCCGCCTTCCACCTCCAGTGCTGGTAAGGTCCGGGGACCTCCCGGGCAGCCCCTTCCCGGCACATTCCTTCACCCGGCCTAGCCCGGGCCAGCCGAAATAACGGGCGCCTGCAGCCGCTAGCTGACTCTCTGCAGCCGCTGGGCCCGAGCGCCTCCCCCGCCCCCAGGTGTCTGCCGCGATCTGGCCGTTTGGCGGGGGAGGAGCGGCGGAGGGTCTGGACCCCGGGGTGGGGGTGGGGAGGAGGGAGGCGAGAGCCCCTTCTGGGATTGGAAGTCGCTGGGGAGACGGGACCGAGCCGACAGGGCACGGCCAGCGGTGGCGGGGAGGAAGGGGGAGGAGCTCCGGGCCCAGTGCCGCGCGCGCGCCCGCCCTCGGGCTCCTGCCGGGCTGGGCCCCCTGCGGTGGGTGCGCGGAGCCCTCGCCACGGCCACCCCCACCCCGGCCGCCCAGCTCTAGACCGGGGAGGGAGGGACAGGGGTGGATGTGGGGGCCCGGGGTCCCGGTGGCTTAGGGCCATGGAGGAGCTCGTGGAGGGAGGGTGTCTCCAGTCCGCCGCTCCCGCTGCCGCTCTGTTTACAATATGGCGACCTGCCTTTAAATTATATTTTTATTCTCAGCGCCATTTTGGCTGCATATATGATTTGCAAACGTCTCCCGGGAACGGTGGGGTAGCCCCGGAGCCCTCGCTGCAGGAGCTCGTCGGATGCCAGGCCCTGGTCTCGCCGCTTGGGGCCCTTTCTCTGCCGCCGCTTGCCCCCCTGTTGCCTCTCGGAGCTGCCTCCGCTCCCCCCCCCCCTCCCTTCCCTGCGCTGCCGCCACTTAGGAAATCGGGCCGGGTTAGACAATTAAAATTGCCCTTGGGCGCTGATTTCCCTTCTTCGCACTGGCTTGGCCAGCCCTTCGCTACAAGAAATTGTTTGCTGCTAGGCCCGGATTGTGTGGCGTGGCTCCGTGTGGACATTTTTAAGGAGTGGAGAGCTGGAAGGCTGTGCGCTTTTTCTCCCCCGCTTGCTAAACGCGAGGGAGGGGAGAGATGGGAGAGGGAGGGAGGGACCTGGGTTGATCGCCCGCTGCTTGATCCTCCTCGGCAGCTCAACCCAGAACAATCCGGTCAGGGAAGAGTTTAAACTCCAGCTTCTGCCTGGGGGAATTCACCTCTGCCCTCCACAAAAACCCCTCCACTGGAGTGAAGGGAGCCCCGGGTTGCGTTTTGCTCTGATGGGTCTTTGCAGCTCAGCAGGCCTTTCTGAAAGAAGGCACGGGCTGGAGAGTGTGAAGGAGAGGGACGCCCCTGTTTGCTCTGGCTGCCCTCTGTTGTAGAGAAGAATGAAATTTTCCTGAAACTCGACACAGTTCCTCGCACATTCCATCTCTCAGTTCATGGAATAGTGCCTACTGTGTATCTGTACTAATTGCAGGTTTTGGAGCACTTAGTAAGACAAATGACTGATACTGGACAAATTAAATCTGTGGTCAGAAGTTATGTAGGAAGCTCCCATTACCGCTCCCAAGATGCTTTTGCCCAGGAGAGCTCCCCATCTTGGCTTGTAATGTTGCTGGGACAGAAATTATTATCCTGAAGGAAGCTTCTCTGCGAGCTTTAAAGTTTTTATTATGAGGTGACTAACCGGCAGGGCCTGTGGTCTCAGCCTTTGCCTCCTATAAGGTGTAATCCTCCCAGAGACGGTTTCTTTGCTTAAATTTCCTGTGCGTTCTTGAGCAGGGAAGACAGCGGCTGCTTGCCCTTACTCCCAGTATCTTACATTCTTCGTGTGGTGGTTCCATGCATGTCCTGGGTGAATTGGAAGCGTCTTGATTTTAAATGTGGGTTCATATTTTACCTCTACTCTCACTGCCATGTTGTGTGGGAATTCTGGTAACTTTATTATCTTTAGCCTCAATTTGTTTAATGAGACAAATTGTTTATAGGAAACTTAAGGCATAAAAGAGGTGAGCTGTTTTTCCTGAGATTCGGCTTTTTTAGAACTCCAGAACCCCAGAACCCAACCTCCGAATCTTTTAATTGGTCGGGTCTATGTCTTGTCAAGTCGTAACAATAAACAGTTTCTGCTTTAGGAGGAACTTCTCAGACTTGCAGAGATGCATTTCGTTGAATACTTTTTTCTTTTTGGTCCATGGAATGGGGACTGGTAATCAGAGATGAACGAATCCTAGTGGACTAGGCGAGGCTGTTTCACATTTCTAGTTTCTGCTTTGAAGATGCCAGTACTGAATTGACTTACCCTAGTTATTATAAATCACAAAACATTCCGGATATTGGCATCGGGCCGGGAATCTACTTTCTAGAGTATTTATCCCACCTTTCTCCCTCCTACACCACGTTTTCCAGCACGAATGATAAAGTGATTCATTAACCAACTCAACCTAGCTATAGACAGGGCTAACAGTTAATGTCTTGGGAATGTTTGATTCCTGAGTGTTCCCATGTTTTTGCCCCGTTACTGCTTATTTGTGCTGTGTAGGAGCTAGGTTAGAAGGTGCGGCTCCATTTTCCTTTTGCTTCGATTTTTTTTTAAACAAAGACTAGATTCTTTAATAAACCTGGTGTAATTTTTCTTGTGTGAGTGTATAAGAGATGGATTTTGCTATGCCGTGTGTCCTCCAAGCTCTGAGAGACAGTTCTCTTTCCGTCTCTGGTGTGCCTTGCTAGCTTTCCTCACGGTGAACAGGATTTAGTAAAATGTTCCAGAAGTGATTCTATGCAAACTTTACCTCCTGGGCTTAGAGACATAGCCATAACCACAGGGGATCTTCTAAGATAAACTACTGGAGGAAATGACTGGTCAAATAAGCTGTTTTAATTGTCTTGTCTTTTCTCAGGGGCCTGTCCTCTGTAGGAGGAACAGCCATTTCTTCCCAATTAAACTGAAAGCCTATTTCTAGGTTCCTATAATGATGCTCTGGGTGAAGGCGTGTATACTGTGATCTCATTGATGGATTAAACTTGAGCTGTTCTCTCTATTTATTCGTGAGGACGTAATCATTTTATCCCATGTAAACTAGTATATCAATTATTTAGAGTGGTGGTAGAGTTTACTAAACCTACCCTTGGAGAGCTGGAAAGAGATAGGTTGTAAGTGTTCCCTGGTGAACCTGACTTATAATTGTCATACCACATGCTAAGTTGAGCTTTCTGAAAATGAAAATGCTGTTCTCCACGGGCTGGTCCTTAAAAAAAAATTTATTTTGGGGACCATACCACAGCAGTGCCAAGGGCTACTCTCAGCTGGGGACTCGCTCCTGGTAGTACACAGGGGATCCTACAGTGCCAGGGAATGAAACCGGAACTCGGATGCAAGCAGGAGCATTCAAAGCGGGCACTCCAGTCTGAGAAGCTGGTTTCTCCCCGCCCCACCCCCGTGAAATTGGTCTCTCAGAAATTATAACTGGTGGAGGAACTCTAGCTGACGCTGATCTTTCCCTTTAAGTTGGGTAGGAGTGTACGTACTGATAACATGAATAGGCTCGGGCATCAGAGAGGAACCTGGCTGGAGACTGGAGGGTTTCCTTTGATTGCTTTCCTGTGGCATTTTGTTCCAGACTGAGGGACCAAAATGGTATGACTGAGAAGTGAATCTACCTCAGCAGACCTCAGCATGGTCGCTTCCCGTCAGACAGATTTCTGTAGCATTTGCCTCCGCATGTTATATTTGGAATTGTTGGCTGGCTTTCCTCTCTGGTGTTGGCAGCAAGATCCAAAATGGGGTTTTCGAAGAATGAGAGTAAAAGGTCTCTGAGCATAGGCAAAAAACTAAGCTCAGCTTGCAGTTTTGCATATTTAATTTACAGTGAGTCATAACAATAAAGGTTCCACATATAGGGAAGGAAACTCTTGACAATCTTTGTCATTTGAACTTTGAAGGAGTTGATTTTTTCTTACTTCGTTGGGCTGAGTTCAGCTTTAGAATAATACTGGTCAAGGGATGAAACGAAATTGGATTATTTTGGCCCTTTGAATCTGTTATATTTGACATAAGACTTGGAAGGCTGGTGCTGAAGCATTAGAGGTGACAGCGGCTGGACTCCCTCTCTCCGCCATGCCTCCCCCGTAGTAGAGGGAGTCAAGAGTAAACAAGCTGAGGGGCAGGAGAGATAGTACAGAGGGGAGGGTGTCTGCCTGCTCATGGCTGACCCCAGTTCAGTTCTTGGCACCCCGAGTGGACCCCTGACACCTGCCAGGAGTGATTCCTGTGTACTGACCCAGGTGTAAGCCCTGAGCTCATCGTGCCCATGTGGCCCAACTGCCTCCACCTCCCAAATAAAAAAGGCCTAATTTGATTTTCTGTGGATTTTACTTACTTTGCATGTGTATGTTACATTGGAATATGGGTGTGGTATTATTTTTAATCAATTTGTTCAAAAGGAAGGAGGGGGCCGAGCGATAGCCCAGCGGGTAGGGCGTTTGCCTTGCGCGCCGCCCATGCCGGCCCGGTTCGATCCCGGCATCCCATATGGTCCCCCGAGCACCGCCAGGAGTAGTTCCTGAGTGCAGAGCCAGGAGTAACCCCTGAGCATTGCTGGGTGTGACCCAAAAAGAAAAAAAAAAAAAAAAAAAGGAAGGAGGATTCATATGTTTACATGCTCAGTTTATGTGCATGCTTTGTAAATTTACATGGAACTCGGGGTATATTTTTTAAGTTTTGTTTTTGCTGTGGTAAATCTCTCCCTGCAGTATGGGGACCCTGCAGTGCCAGGGATTGATTGAGGACTCTTGACATGCAAAATTTGCACTCCATCCTTTTGAACTCTGCTTGGTGAGCGGGGCTAATTTGTATGAAATTAGTGTTTTAGTTCAAACATATGGGATAGTTACTATAAAAATAATATCTGGGGTCTGGAGTGGTAGTTCAAAGGACTAGAGCACATGCTGCAGCATGCCAGAAACTAGGGCTCCATTCCTGGTGCTGTGTAGGCCCCCATGGAACAGAAAAATGAACCAAGAGAAATATGAACATATGTCTGCGTTGTTACCTACTTAATGTTTTTGACCCGAGTGGTTTTCATTAGGAAAAGAGGCTCTGGGCTGGAGTGATAATACAGCAGATAGGGCATTTGCCTTGCAAGCACCCTGGGTTTGATCCCCCAGGCACCCCATATCATCCCCAAGCATTGCCTCGAGTGATTCATGGAGTGCTGGACCAGTAGTAACCCCAGAGCACTGCCAGGTGTGGCCCAAAAAACTGAAAAAGAAGAAACTTTGTGTGTGTGTGTGTGTGTGTGTGTGTGTTTGTGTTGGCTGTTTTGGGTCACACCCAGTGATACTTAGGGTTACTCCTGGCTCTGCACTCAGGAATTACTCCTGGAGGTGCTCAGGGGACCATATGGGATGCCGGGATCAAATCCAGGTTGGCCGCATGCAAGGCAAACCCACTGTTCTATCGCTCTGGCCACACTAAGGGTGGAAATGGAGGTAGCGGTTCAGTGTCACTTGGAAAATAATACTCTGTGTGGACCAGAGAGAACCATGGTGAATTGCTGCCCTCTGTGCTTCCAACCAGGCTTCAGCCCCACTGCATGTGCTTGCTAGGAATGATCCCTGAGCACTGCCAAGTATGACCCCCAAACCCAAAACTAAATAAATCTAGTTGGGGATTAGGGGCAAAAGAGAGAATGCAGGGGTTAAGGCACTTGCATTGCATGAAGCTCATATGGTTCCCTAAGCACAGAGCCAGGAGTGATCCCCGAGCACAGCCAGGAGTAAGTCTTTGCAAACTTAACCATGGAAGACTGCTGGGCTGTTTTCCAAAGTAACAACATTCCTTTACGTTCCCATCAGCATTGTATAGGATCTCTTTCCGCAGATAGAAAAACCAGTACTTTTTGTTACTTGTTTTGGCCTAAAACCTTTAGGGCTTGGGAATGTAGATTAATGGTAGAACACTTTCTCGGTGTATGTGAAGCCCTGAGTTTGGTCCCTGAAACTGTACTTCACACCGCAACTTCTTGTTTTGTTTAAAGACCGTATCAGTGGTGTTCAGGGTTTTCTCCTGACTCAGGGTCAAGGATCACTCCTGGCAGGGCTTGAAGGACCTCATGGGGTACTGAATATCAAACCCGAGTGCTGTGTACAAGGCAAGTAAGTGTCTTACCTGCTCTCCTTTGGCTTCCCCCTCCCCACTTTTACCTTTCTTTTTTACAAAAGAAGAAAAAAATTTTTTCTATGTGTTGGCACTTAGCACCTCGAGGCCCTTAGTTTAAGAAGGCAGATTTTAATTGCCTCAGTTTGACTGCTAACCACAGCTCCGGGTGGAAATAACTCCATTTCAAATTTGAAGCAGTTAATAATAATAAAAGGTTGTCTATACATGACAGTGAACTTACCTGTTGGGGTGTTTATGTAAACTCAGTAGCAGTATGAGGCAGAGTGCTGAGAATAGTTGCCTGCAGGTTTTATATCACTCGTAAAAAGGAAACAGTCTGCTTTGATGCTCCCGAGAGGATTTTGCTACCCACAAATGCAGATGCCCTGCTGCTTAATAAACATGGGTGCATCTTCCTCCTGCAAGTGACAGCAATGAAAAATAGAAGTTAAATAGTATGTGCAGTTGGTTATGGGTAAGCGTGTTGGAATCTCTCTGGACTTTCTTGTCACAGCCCTAGTACATAGATAATTCTGTTTGGATCGAGATGACACTCTTTTTCTTTTCTTTTGGGTCACACCCAGCAATGCTCAGGGTTACTCCTGGCTCTGCACTCAGGAATGACTCCTGGAGGTGCTCGCGGGACCATATGGGATTCTGGGGACGTTGCAAGGCAAACGTCCTCCCTGCTGTGCTGTCACTCTGGGTCAGGCACTCACTATGTTAATACATTGTATGTTAATCCTAGAAATGCATTATTGTTTCAAGATGCCAGTGTTTAGGTCACCAAAGCAGGAAAAATGTGTTTGTTGAACCATCCCTCCACTGTGCTCTCCGTTTTGACTTAAGAGTCTCAAGAGGTTCAGCACGGTCAGCTGCGTTGCCATTTTATGAGTGACACTTAAAAGACACCTCTGCATAATACTAGCCTCCCAGGAGACCGGGCGGGAGTATAGCTGTCCACTTGCCAGTTTCCCGATAGAGGAGGACATTGTATTCCCTGCAAGTCCTGGACCAAGTTTCAGAAAGGCCCTTTGGTTCTGCAGCTTTGTCACCGTGCCCAGGACGCATGCACAGGTCACTAGACAGCTGCTTTTTCTATGACTCTAGACCAGTGAAGAGTAAGGCGGTGACTCCATTTTCAGACTGTCAGAATCTTTGTCCGAAAGTCTAAGTATACGTCATCTTTCTTTTTAATTTTATTTCTTTTCTTTTCTTTCTTTTTTTTTTTTTTTTTTTTTTTGGCGTCACACCCCTCAGGGGTTTCTCCTGGCTCTGCACTCAGGAATTACTCCTGGCGGTGCTCGGGGGACCATATGGAATGCTGGGGATCGAACCCGGGCCACATGCAAGGCAAACGCCCTACCCGCTGGACCATCGCTCTGGCCCCTAAAGTTGTCTTTCTAAATCTAGACCTCAGCTAAGAAGAAAACAGTTTTAACATTCATGTAGGAGACAAAAGACACTGAGGGATACAATAGACTGATAAAAGGGTAAAACATTGATTTTACCCATCAGCAAAAAGGAAATTTGAATTATGTGGAGCTGTTGAATTCATAATAAGCAAATTCCACACTATACCCTGTAGATAGATGAAGTTTTTCTTGGTGTTAAAAAGTAACTGACTCATCAAAAAAGCTCCTTTTTCCCTTTTGCAATCATGTACTAAATGCTCACTGAACTACCTAAAAGCAAGAGACGGATCCATTTCCTCTGCTTGCTGTTATGTAATACCTAGTGGTATTACAAATGAGAGATGTGCAAGATAAACACTGGTTGTGGCACAGAAATCATGTCTGGGTTCTTCCAAGTGGATGGTCCTTTTGTTAGCACAAACACAGTGCCTGTTCCTTTCCCCTAATTACATTTGCTCTTCTGTATGTTAATAGTTTTTGCTCTTTAATCTTTATCCTTTCCCTGTTTTCTGACAAATTGTGTAGGATATCTCCCAGAAAACCTTCCTCAGTCTCAAAAGAACAAAAGATATATAGAGTAACAGCAGGGTAGGGCGAAACTCTTTGCCTGAACCTTGCATCCGCCTTTCCCACTGCTCCGGCTCTGCGTGAGGCTCTTTGTGAAATAAGCTTGAGTGAGCAAGAGAGGACTCTCCCCGGGGTTTGAATTTAACCACAACCCAAAGTCATTACTTTACCTTCAGGCCAGGCAAAGGTGAGGAAACCTCTCAGAATTACTAGTAAACTTGAGTTCCGGGATAGAACCCTGTTGTGGCATCGCAGAAGCTTTTATAGGCTTGTATCCAGCTGTGATCCTTAGAGGAATGTTGAATATTATTTTTCCCCCTTTCTCTATTTGTGCAGAAAAGCTAATGAAATGCATAAAGCTTCAAAGGACTTTAGCTTAGACTCAGCATTACAAAACTGGGCAGTGCGAGCCACGCTTGTTCTTTCCACCAGCCCTAGACTCCTGTGAACTGGGAGCTGCCTAATTCCCACATTCACTGAACTGTCATTACAAAGCTCTGGAAACATTCAAAGGAAACGCTACAGTTAATTGATGATTTCAATTAACAGTCATCAGCTGCTGGTCAAAAATACAGTTGTGAAAAATTATATTCTAGTATACTGGTTGGCTGTTTCACTTTCCTTGGTCTTATTTTTTTTCAGAGCATCTTGAATGTGGGGAGGACTCTCACTAATGTTGGCCTTTTGTTAAACATTGTTTTGCTTTATTCTACCTTTGTGGTCCCAGTGGTTTTGCCTGTCAAAATGACACTTAGCCCTTGTAACTTCATTCTGCTACCTAATTCTGTGATAGCAGACATCTTTGCATTATAAGCTGTAGGCTGTGGTTCCTTGTTTATACTTACAGTAAGATGGTTTGTGCAGGGGCCAGAGTGATAGCGCAGTGGGGAGGGCGTTTGCCTTGCACACGGCCGACTCGGGTTTGAATCCTGGCATCCATATGGTTCCCCAAGCACTGCCAGGAGCAATTCGTGAGTGCAGAGCCAGGAGTAACCCCCTGACTGAGCATGGCCAGGTGTGACCCAAAAGCAAAAAAGGAAAGAAAAGAAAGTTTGTGCGGTTCACTTAAGTTAGGGGGTAAGCTCGTGTCCCAGGCTGCTCCTTCAAGTCTTTCTATTTATGTGCACCTGTTTAGGCCCAAGAGCCGTCATTCTTAGGAACCTCTGAAGGGGGAAAATGGGCCAAAGAGGGGCACTAGTAGCACTATGTCAAGGAGAAGTATGTTCAACTCCTAAATAGGTCACTGGGGGTGTGAGTGGAAGCTTCAGAAGCCCAAGTCAGCACTTAGCCGTGGCATCAAACCACGACAGCACAGTTTGACAGCATGCCCGGAGATTACTTCAGTCATGTAGGACAGGGAGCTTTGAGGTTTCTGAGTAAAATTGGGGGATGGGGGAGTGGGAGGAGGGTAAAGGTAAAATAGGCAACCCTGTTTTTTTTTTTTTAAAACCCATATTAGGGCCGGAGAGATAGCACAGCAGGTAGTTCGTTTGCCTTGCAAGCAGCCAACCCGGGTTCAATCCCCGGCATCCCATATAGTCCCCTGAGCACCACCAGGAGTAATTTCTGAGTGAAGAGCCAGGAATAACCCCTGAGCATTGCCGGGTGTGACCCAAAAAAGCAAAAAAAAAAAAAAAAAACCCATATTAGAATATTATGCTCACTCATTTACTTACTTGTCTGATGTATTGAAAGACTGTCAGAGGGTAAATGAAGCAGAAATTCTTCTAAGGGGAAAGCAGCTGGATCTTTAAAAATCTGCTTTCTGGGGCCAGAGCGATAGCCCAGCGGGTAGGGCATTTGCCGCGCTGCGTCTGGCCCGTGCCAGCCCGGGGTTCGATTCCCGCATCCCATATGGTCCCCGGAGCACCGCCAGGAGTAATTCCTGAGTGCACAGCCAGGAGAAACCCCTGAGCATTGCCGGTGTGACCCAAAAAAGCAAAAAAAAAAAAAAAATCTGCTTTATGTGTTGTGTTGGATTTCAATTAAGGACATAGAGCACTTTTAGTTTCCCAAAGTCTTTATAGAATTATACGTCCAGTATTTCTTTTTTTTTTTTTTTTTGCTTTTTGGGTCACACCCGCGACGCTCAGGGGTTGCTCCTGGCTCTGAACTCAAGAATTACTCCTGGCGGTGCTTGGGGAACCATATGGGATGCCGGGAATCAACCCGGCCGGCACATGGCTGCGTGCAAGGCAAACGCCCTACCCGCTGGGCTATAGCTCCGGCCCCTACGTCCAGTATTTCTAAAGTGTTAACTGGTCTGGATTGTGTGGGCTGTCAGCAAAAAAAAAAAAAAAAAAAGGTCTGGATATTTCTTTGTTCTTGGTATTTCATTGAATTGGTGATTCAGGATGTTTGTCTTTGGTTGATGGTGGTTGAGTTTCGGGGGCCATACTCAGCAGTGCTCAGTCCTGGCTCTGCTCAGAATCACTCCTGATGGTGCTCAGGAGCCCTTACAGGATGCTGGGAATCAAATCCAGGTTGGGTGTGTACAAGGCAGGCATCCTTCCTGCTGTACTGTTGCTCCAGCTGCCCCCTAATAGTTTGGGCAAATAAGTTTGGGCCATAGAAAAGTACCCCCCCAGTTTTCCATATCTCTGAAACTTACTTGGATTACACAAAATATGGCCCCCAAAAGTAATAGTTGAGAGTCGTGGCATCGACCTCAGCATGTAGAGTTCGAGACAAACAGCAGGTGTAACTGGTGTTTTGTTCTCTACGCCTCTTCTTCCAACACTGGATGGGGTGGTACGGTCACACCCATTGGTTCCCAGAGCTAACATCTGGCTCAGGAACAGGGATCACTCCTGGTGGCCTCTAGGGATATATGGGGTTATGGGTATCGAACCTGGGGTAGCTGCGTGCAAGGCAAGTGCCCTGTCTGCTGTCCATCACTCCAGCCGCCATCTAACACTGATTTATAACCTCCGGTTATCACTCAAACTCGCTACGCATAGAAGGTGATAAAATCTAGAGCACATCAGCTAGTTTGAAAGAAATGAGTGACTGTGGAAGTGATGCATCTAGCTCAGTTTTTCAGTAGGGCATTTGTAATGGTCTGGCACTTCATTGGTGTTTCTTAGAGCCGGGAGGAGAGGGGAGATTGCGCCTGACTCTGCACTCAGGAGTTACTCCTGACGATGCTCAGAGGAGCCATATGGGATGCCGGGATCGAACACAAGCAAGGCATACGCCCTCCCTACTGTGCTATCTCTCTGGCCCTTCATTGGTTTTCTTACTAACACTACCTCTACCAGGGCTTTACTTAAAGGGGGTGGGGGACTAAAAACAGTCCTTGTGTTTTAATTTATTTTATGACAATTAGCTGTTTTAGTGTGTAGCAGAGATTGAGGGAGGCAAAGGATTGAGATTGTGCAACTGTAAAGTTTATCACTGGGGCGGAGCGATAGCCCAGCGGGTAGGGCGTTTGCCTTGCACGGCCGGCCTGTGCTGGCCTGGGTTCGATCCCGGCATCCCATATGGTCCCCTGAGCACCACCAGGAGTAATTCCTGAGTGCAGAGCCAGGAGAAACCCTCAGCATTGCCGGTGTGACCCCCAAAAAAAAAAAAAAAAGTCCATCACTGCTTTCATCTCTGGTACCCTTCAGTCTGACCATCTTGCCTGTCTTTTTTTGGGAGGCAGGCATGCTTGAAGATAAAAGCTGATGTTCACACAGGTGTCCAGAAGAAACGAACTTCCTGCTGACATTTACATTTCATTAAATTTTGTTCTGTCAAAACATACACCATTAAATGAGATTAAATGAGGGTATAACATGACAACTTCTAAAATAATCTGGTGCATGGGCCGGAGTGATAGCCCAGCGGGTACGGCGCTTGCCTTGCACGCTGCCAGCCCATGCCGGCATGGGTTCGATCCCCGGCATCCCATATGGTCCCCCGAGCACCGCCAGGAGTGATGCCTGAGTGCAGAGCCAGGAGTAACCCCTGAGCATCACCAGGTGTGACCCAAAAAGCAAAAACAAATAAATAAGTAAATAAATAAATAAATAATCTGGTGCAGCAGGTTGGGCGTTTGTCTTGCATGCAGCCAACTCAGGCTTGATCCCCAGCATCCCTTATGGTCCCCCAAGCACTGTCAGGAACAGGTCCTGAGTGTAGAGCCAGGAGTAACCCTTGAGCATCACTGGGTGTGGCCCAAAAGAGAAAAGAATCGGGGCGGAGAGATAGCCCAGCGGGTAGGGCGTTTGCCTTGCGCGGCCGCCCATGCTGGCAGGGGTTCGATCCCGGCATCCCATATGGTCCCCGAGCACCGCCGGAGTGATTCCTGAGTGCAGAGCCAGGAGTAACCCCTGAGCATCGCCGGGTGTGACCCAAAAAAGCAAAAAAAAAGAGAGAAAAGAGAAAAGAATCTCTTTAAACATTACCCGACATTTCTTAGCTTTTGCAGGGCAAAAGTTCATTTCGACGTGTAATGGCCTATTTTTTGCTCAGAAGCCCTTTTGTGGATCAAGATGGCTGCTGGGAGGTTGAGACGTGATTGTGGTCCTGCCGGCAGTCACCTTTGCTCCCGTTTTGGCTGGTACCAACTCATTTCCTGAACTGACTGAAACATAGCAAAACCCTCCTAACAGAAAGAGTAGCCTGGTCAGAGCACACATTGTCTTTTTACAGTTGGTTTTACACAATGCTGCTAAATTTAATCACAGGATTTTTATTTGGTAGTGGACCTCAGATGGATGGATGAGACCCATGAACTGTGAAATTAAAAAATCAAAACTGCTCAGTGCTATTGTTTGCCGATCACCTCCCCGCCAGCTCCGAAGGCGGGAGGGGCGCCGAGATGGTGGTGGAGGACTGTGAAATCTTTCTTGGTCTGATATTTTATTTCAGGCAAAGCTGCCATAAATGGCTAGAGAGCTTCTGGTTCTTGGGAAATAATGGGTTCTGACAACAGGGACGATGCCAGTTCATGCGCCTGACCTCTTTTCTAAAAGAACCTAAGTGGGAGTCTGTTGGTTTATTGTGTACAGACACGCTGTTTGCATAGTAGTGCTGTTAAATGTTTATATTAAATAAGATATTTTTTGTCAGTTCAGCAAGGGAAAATGGAGAGTTCTTTCTTAAGTAGTTTTCCCCCACCTCTTGCTTCCTTTTGTCCTAAAACCTAGGCCAAAGCATTTAATTTCATTAACTGGGATTTTGTCTCTCAGTCTGCCTTTGGCCCAAGTCATTGTCACTTAAGTGGATGGGCCGTTGCAAGCTATGCGTCAATAACCTTTTGTTTTTTAAGTCCAGAACCCAACACCATTTTTGTCTGCTTGTTGTAGTGCAAAAAAATAGGTTTCTAAAATGAAAGGCAATCTTTCTGCTTCCCTGTCTCCCCGTCTCCCTCCACCTCTCCCCTCGTCCCTTTGTTCTCTTGTTCCCCTCCCCTTCTCTCTTCTACTTCCATATTGGAAAAACTGCTTGTGCTGGATGGATAATTAACACTGAACTATGGAGCAACAGGTCCCACTGGTGAGGCCGAAATCTGAAGTAAATGTTAATGTTGTGCCGGTTCACATGTATTAATAGGCAAAGGAGATGAGTGAGGTTAAAACTCAGATCAACCACACTGGTATATGACTTGAAATAGATCCTCATAATTAGAGAGCCAAGAACCATGACAACTACCAACATCTTCCACCTGCAGTGGTCAGCTGCAGCCTCATTAATGAATGAAGGAGACCTTCTAAATGAAACTGGACTCTGTCATTTGGCTGTGCGTTGGGACTCCTACGGCTCCAGGTTTTAATCTTTGACACTGACAAGAAGTCTTGACAGTGCAGGCACTGCAGTTAGCTGAGAGTTGTGTTTGTAGTTTTCTCTTTGAAGGCCCCAGAAATAGGCCAAAATAGACACTCATCCGCAGTAAAAGTGATTATTTGAATTTGCTTATGGGACTCTAGATGCTGGGTCCTGGTAGAAAGATTGGCTTTTTAAAAGTTTTAAGTTTTAGAACTAAAACCTTAAACCTTTCTGTTTGCTTTGTATACAGATGTAGCTGTTAGGAGTTGACAGGCTCCCTGTCAGCTTGCAGGAAACACGGGCCAGAGAGAAGGTACAGTGGGCAGAGTTCCTGCCTTCCACATGCCTGGCAGGGGTTTGATTAGGTTCCCAGGAATCCCAGGATTGCCTGGGATCCCATATGCTCCTCTGAGCACTGCCAGGAGTAATTTCTGAGTGCAGAGCTAGGAGTTTCCCCTCAGTAACCCCTGTTTTTGGCCAGGTGTGACCCAAAAACAGAAACAAAGAGGAAAAAAATACATCAAATTCTTGATGTATAGCCTGTTATTGTATAATCTGTAAAGAATTAGAGCTCTGAGTCAGAGATAGTACAGAGATTAAGGTGCTTGCCTAGCAGTGCTAAAGATTCAAGTTTGATCCCTGGTACCTTCTGTGTGACCCAACCTCCCCCAAAAAAATTTTTATACCTCTATTGTGAACTATTTAATAGGTCACAGATGTCTTTAAGACTAGATTGTGAGGCAAGAGCGATAGCACAGCAGGTAGGGTGTTTGCCTTGCACAAAGCCAACCCAGGTTCAATCCTTGGCATCCCACATTGTGTTGTCGTCCCCCTCCCCCTCCCCAGGAGAGCCACAAGTAAGCCCTAAGCATCAGTGTGACATAAACAAAAAGACCGGGTCTTGATTAAAATTAACATGGATGGAAAACAGCAAAATCACTTTCTGCTAAGGATTGTGGGGCAGGATTGGTAATTTGGTGTTTTCCATCCTCTCTTCTCACCCCACCCCATCATGCCAGAATCAAGCTCAGACTTTTGAATGTCACATTGTTTGTAGTGGGGGAGAGGGTATGACCCAGTGGTACTTAGTATTACTGGGAACCACCAGGGCTATATACCTATAGGTGCTCAGAGATCCGTACAGAACCAGGATAGAATCCTGTGGCCTCATACACGCCAGTAGTGCACATTGAACTATATCCCTGGCCCCAGGGGCAGGGGTTTTACCACCAGAGATCTAGAAGGGATCATCCCCTGCATTGAAGATGAGAAAATACTCTGTAGTAGCGTCATCATCACAAAACAGGGACCAGAGCTATATCACAGTGGTGAGGGTGTTTGCCCTAAACACAGCTGACCTGGTTTGATTCCTTGGCATCCTACGGTCCCATCTCCATCCCTGCCTCCCCCGCCCCCAGCATCTCTAGGAGTAACTCCTGAGTGCAGAGCCAGGATTAATCCCTGAATATCACGAGGTGTGACCCAAACAGCAAAATTTTAAAAATAATTTTTTTAAAAAATTGCCTGTAAAGGGCCGGAGTGATAGTCCAACGGAGAGGGTGTTAGCCTTTGCGTGCAGACAACCCGGGTTCAATCCCCGGCATCCCATATGATCCCCGAGCATTGCCAGGAGTAATTCCTGAGTGCAGAGCCAGGAGTAACCCCTGAGCATCGCTGGGTGTGACCCAAAAAAAAAAAAAAAATTGCCTGTAAAATATAGTGCCTGGGACCAGGGAGGTAGACCATTGTGCTAGATTGCTAGTGTGCCAGATATCCTGCATGCAGAGTTGCTAATGCCAACTTTGAATGCAACATATCTGGGTTGAATCCATGCTACTGCATGGTCACTTAGCTACACTAGGTCTGGCCCCAGTGGCATAGGGGCATGCCATTCCCCCAAAATAGAAAAAAAGTACCTGTCTTACACCACTGTAAGTGATACTTTGGGGAGGGTCACACCCAGCGATACTCAGGAATTACTCCTGGCAGTGCTTGGGGATCATATGGGATGCTGGGGATCGAACCCAGGTCAGCCACATGCAAGGCAAGTGCCCTACCCACTGTATCTTTTGAAGCTAGGTAACAGAACAGGTTTTATATCTCTCTTTTTTGCATTTTGGGTCACACCCGCAATGGTCAGGGGTTTCTCCTGGCTCTGCACTCAGGAATTACTCCTGGTGTTGCTCGGGGGACCATATGGGATGCCGGGAATGAACCCGGGCCGGGCATGGGCTGGCCACATGCAAGGCAAACGCCCTACCCACTGTGCTATCACTCTGGTCCAGGTTTTATATCTCTTGAATGAAGGGATACCAATTTTCCAAGTCAGATCACACACACTGAAAATGATTATTCCAGGACTCACTCATTATTTCACTTCCAGAAATTGTAACAGTTCTCAGGATTCTAAGTACTCAAATACTAAAGGGCCTGGCTCAGCAGCATATAGCCCCCTGAGTGTAGCCCTGGGTGGCCCCCAGCAATATTGGGTCTCAGCACCAAGAGTAGCCCCAGCACAGCTAAGGAGACCCAGATAAATATTCACATGGATTGCCAGAGATCAGACCCAGGTCCACATGTAAGGCGAGCACCCTGTCTGTTGTACTATCTCCAGCCCTTTAATTTATCATCATTAAAGAATTATCTACTGAAGGGGCCGGAGCGATAGCCCAGCGGGTAGGGCATTTGCCTTGCACGCGGTCAGCCTGTGCTGGTCCGGGTTCGATCCCCGGCATCCCATATGGTCCCCCGAGCACTGCCAGGAGTAATTCCTGAGTGCAGAGCCAGGAGTAACCCCAAGCATTGCCGGGTGTAACCCAAAAAAGCAAATAATAATAATAATAAAGGATCTCAACTCTCATAAAAAAAGAATTATCTACTGAATAGCTCTGACTTATGGGACAAGAATAGGGAAAAACCATTGTCATCTTCTCTACAAAATAGCTTATTGACATAAGCAATTCGTCAGTTTGTGTGTAAAAAAAACTTAGTCCTAGTTGTTCTGTGTGAGCTTATTGCAAACTTCTCCCCTTGTTTGTTCTGGGTCACACCTGGCAATGCTCAGGGGTTACTCCTGGCTCTGCACTCAGGAATTACTCTTGGCGGTGCTCGGGTGACCATATGGGATGCCAGGGATCAAACCCGAGTCATCTGCGTGCCCTATCCACTGTATTATCACTCCAATACCTCAGACTCTCCTTTTTACCCTGTCTCTCACCCAGCAGACCAGCCTATCACAGCCCGGCTAGAGCGGCCGCTTGCGCCACGTGGTTCATCAATAAATGCTGGATTTAGAGGTGACTACAAGAGTATGCCACCTGCACGGCAGAGCCTGGCAAGCTTCCCGTGTCGTATTTGATATGCCAAATACCAGTAACAATTATAGACCTCATTCCCATGAACTGATTGTAATGATTCGAGGCTCTTTATGTTCCTGGAGCAAGCAGATGCCCTTGGGCTCTACTAGCATGAGGCAGGACATTTGAGAGGCTACTGGTGCCCGCTCGAGCAAATCGATGATGAACGGGAAGACAGTGATACAGTGATATCTCACCTGTGTTCCCTGGGCAAGGACCATGTCCGAAATCTCCCCACTTAGGGCCGGAGCGATAGCATGGTATAGAGGGCATTTGCCTTGTACGTGGCCAACCCAGGTTTGATCCGTGGTATCCGATATAGTCTCCTGAGCACCACCAGGAGTAATTCATGAGTGCAGAGCCAGGAGTAACCCCTGAGCATTGCCGGGTGTGACCCCCAAAAATTTTTTTTAATCTCCCCACTTAGTACAATACAGAATAGGTGCCTAATAAATGCTTGAGTTTGCTAATGACTTTGGTCCTCTCTACCTCAAAGCTGTATGTTTTTTGGAGGAATAGATACCGAAAATACCTGCCTGTCTCCTTCCTTCAGTGTGGTACCTTTGGGATAAGCATTTAGTAAGCAGTTAGGAATTCAGTAAATAATGACTGGTTCAGAACGAAATGTGGAACTTTAAGGATTGCATGATGCATGCTGCTGTGTCCCTTAGGAAATAAGGAACCTACCAGAGGTTCTTTAAAAACAACTTGGATTTAAGATTTGAAAAAGACGGGCCGGAGCGATAGCCCAGCAGGTAGGGTGTTTGTCTTGCACGCGGCCGGCCCATGCCGGCCCGGGTTCGATCCCCGGCATCTGAGCATCGCCGGGTGTGACCCAAAAAAGCAAAAAAAAAAAAAAAGCCAACAGCCTTGACTCTGGCGGGAAAGTCGGTGTGATCCGGCCACCACCCGTGGGGATGAAGGGCTCCCCCTCCCTGGGTTCAGGGTGCAGACCAGGACTGTCGCTGGGCCCCCAGTGAAGTCATTGTCGGTGCTGGGGTAAGAGGTCTCCTTGGACTGGATCTTGGACTCCGTCAGTCTGGCCAAGTCAGAGGCTCAGCTCCAAGATCTTGCTCTTCAGCTCCTCATTCACCAAGTACACAGGCCGGACACTGCAGCGAGGCCAGTTTGATGGTGATGACGGACAGGTCTTCTTTCGGCTCTTCAGCCAGTGGGGCTCAACCAGTACGGACATAGGACCTGGTGGGCGAGTACAGCTTGTGGCAGGCACCTTCCAGTAGCTCTTGATCTTCTGCTCCAGCTCTTGGACCTTCTGACTCTAGTTTGATTCTAGTTTTTCTACTTGCTGGTATACTGGCTTTAGATAAATTTTTTCTTCACCTATCTGATGGGAAGGAGAATTAATTATCTCATTGTATGGTGATTGCAAGCCTGGCAAGCTTCTCTGTTGTATTTGATATGCCAAATTCCAGTAATAATTACATTAGGTCATTCGCATGACCTAATATAATGGTTTGAGGCTCTTTTTGTTCCTGTAGCAAGCCGATGCCCCTGGCTCTACTGGCATGAGACAGGACATATGGAGATATTACTGGTGCCCGCTCTAGCAAATAGATGAACAACGGGAAGATCGTGATGGTGATGGTGATTAAATAAGAGCATCTGTGAAGACACTATGTGAACAGTCATACATTAAGATGAGATTATACCCCCTGCTGCTGCTTTGCTTTAGTAATTAGGAAGCATTTTGATGTCTTTACAGAGCAGCACCGCATTTTTTGTTTGTTTGGTTTTGGTCTTTGGACCACACCCAGCGGTGCTCAGGACTGACTTCTGACTTTATGCTTAGGGATCACTCCTTGTGGGGCTCTGGGGACCATATCAGTGCTAGAGATTCCGCCTCAGTCAGCCACAAATCAGTCTCCTTACCTGCAGTGTTTTTTCTCTCTCCTCTCTTCCCTTTTCTTTCCTTTCTTTCCGCTTTCTCTCTCCCTGCCCCCCCCAACACACACACTGGTTTTAATAGTGTTTTTCACTGCTGAGCAATGGAAATTCAGAGTAATTTCATTGTTCTCTAACTTAAAAAAATTGGGGGCCATGGAGCCAGAGCGATAGCCCAGCGGGTAGGGCGTTTGCCTTGCACGCGGCTGGCCTGTGCCGGCCTGGGTTCGATCCCGGCATCCCATATGGTCCCCCGAAGCACCGCCAGGAGTAATTCCTGAGTGCAGAGCCAGGAATAACCCCTGAGCATCGCCGGTGTGACCCATAAAAGCAAAAAAATAAAATAAAATGAATGCACCCAGAGATGCTCAGGGGCTTACTCCTGGCTCTGCACTCAAAAAATCACTCCCTAGTTGGGCCATAGCAATAGAGCAGTGGGTAGGATTTTTTTTTTTTGGGTATGTTGTTGACCTGGGTTCAATCCCCAGTGCGCCATAGGGTTCCCCGTTCCCCACCAAGAATGATCCCTGAGTGCAGAGCCATCTGAGCACTGCTGGGTGTGGTGCTGGGGACTTAACCAAGGTCAGGTGTGTAAGGCAATTGCCCGCCCTCCCCTGCTGTACTGCCCCATTGTCTGACTTTATCTTTTATTTTCTTTGTGAAAAGTGACCTGCATCAGAGGCTCTTCATTATAATGGTTTAATAGCTTGGGCAGAGCCTTGTTTCCCTGACAGGCCTGTCATGATTTAAAGATGGACTAAGCAGACTCATATAGCTCAGTGGGCTCAGGTTTGCTTGCAGGAGGCCTGACTTCAGTCCCTAGCACCATATAATCCTCAAAGCACAGAGCCAGGAGTAGCCCCTCAGCACCACCCGGTATGAGCCAAAAAATAAAACAAAGAATGATATGTGTAATATAATTGTTCAAAATTGCTAAGTTTATGGGAACAAGATTCTAAAGATATTTTAAAATGGGCAGCTGATGGAGCTATAAGCTGGGACACTTTAAAGTGGGGAGTCTCGGGGCTGGAGCGATAGCCCAGCGGGTAGGGCATTTGCCTTGCATGCGGCCGGCCCATGCCGCCCGGGTTCAATCCCCGGCATCCCATATGGTCCCCCAAGCACCGCCAGGAGTAATTCCTGAGTGCAGAGCCAGGAGAAACCCCTGAGCATTGCCGGGTGTGACCCAAAAAATGCAAGCAATAAAAAATAAGAAAATAAGGTGGGGAGTCTCCGAATATGTGCATGAGTTCCCTGAGGGTCCTCTCCTCTCTCCCCGAAACATGCTCGCTGTGGCAGTACTTCCTGTGTGCAGATCAGCCTCTTTTGGAATTAGTTTCTGAACGTATTGCTTCAATCCCAGTCTGTCATTCCTGCAGCTGTTTTATGACTCCTTGCCCTCGGTATGTGAGTTGAAAGCTACCTTCTAAGTAGCTTGAGAGGGAATTGCTAGGAGCAGAGAGGAGACCTGGGAAGCTCTCTCACGCAGGGTCCTGTGCTGCACCTGTGCTACGTGGATTATCTTCCAGAAATGTAGACCGACCTTTCCTGACTATCCTTCCTTAGATCAAACCTTCTCTCACACCACCACATCATCAAATTTATATCAAGGTGTGCACTGCCGGATTGTAGCTCAGTGCTGGACGCATGTCCTGCAGTGTGAGTGCTGGTTCTGTCTCCAGCAGTGCAGGGGAGAGAGAGAGAAGATGCATTGTTTGGGGACCACACTTGGCAGTGCTCAGGACTCACTCCTGGTTCTGGCGCTCGAGGATCTTTCCTGGTGGGACTTGGGGACTTTACGTGGTGCTGGGGATCAAATCAAGTCTCCATATATCCTTAACCTCTGTATAGTCACTTCAGCCCCAGCCAGAGGAGTCTTATTGAACCACCAATATCAAAAAGACTTGATCTTTATCCTGTGCCAGATGGGATAAGGGTAATATTAGAGCCATAGCACGGTGGGTAGGGCTTTTGCCTTGCACGAAGCTGACCCGGGTTTGTTCCCTGGCGTCCTGTATGATCCCCCAGCACTACCGGGAGTAATTCTTGAGTGCAAAGTCAGGAGTAATCCCTGAGCATTGCCGGGTGTGACCCAAAAAGCAGAGAGGGAGAGAGGGAGGGAGAGAGAGGGAGGGGGAGAGAGAGACTTTGAAAATGGAGAGTGATAATGAATACGCAGTTTAGATTATTCTGGGGTCAGGAATATGGCTCAACTGGTAAAGCACATGTCTAGCATGCCTGAGACCTTGAGTCTGATCCTTGTCACTATATTTCACCTTCCCTGCTTGCCTCAAAGTACCCTAGCACCACTGGGTGTTGCTCCTTGTTATGGAAAAAAAAAAGGAGTGGAGCCAAAGCACTTGTACAGCAGGTAGGGCACTTGCCTTGCATACAGTCAACTCGGGTTCGATTCCCAGGATCCCATATGGTCTCCCCATGCACCGCCAGGAGTATTCTCTGAGTGTACAACCTGGAATAACCCCTAAGCACTGCCAGGTTTGGCCATGTGCGAAAGGGGTGGGGAGGAGAAAATGAAGTATTCTCTCAGCAGGCTTGGGAAAAGAGAAAGAAAATTCTGAAGGGTGGCTCGGAGGCTGTTCACATCTTGGTAAAGACGTGAGCTCATACCCCTTGCTTTTGACTTTCTGTGCTTTATGCATCTGATATATGGTATCTCGGTGCACAGCCAGTGGGCAGATGAAAAGAAATAATGAAAACCAGAATCAGAAGTGACAGCCTTTTCAGAATTAATTTTAATATGACAGTTGTTGAGGCATAGCAGAGTCTTAGGCCTTTGCAAATCACATGCATGTGTTCCATTATGTTGACTGTGGCCAATGCAGAAATACACTGGAGGGGCCGGAGCGATAATACAGTGGGTAGGACATTTGCCTTGAATGTGGCCAACCCGGGTTCAATCCCTAGCATCCCATGTGATCCCCTGAGCTTCCCTGGAGTGAAACTCAAAAAGAAAAAAAAAATTGGAGAGAAGGAGCCAGGGAAAACTAAAGGTGGCTTCCCCTACAGGCCTCCAGTGCTTGAGGACATGTCCCAGGGTGCCACAGTGCCTTTTGTTTTCCTGCTTCTTGGTAAGGGTCTTGCTGAGAGGAGGATTGGTGGGTAGCGTAACTCATGTGCCCTGGGGCTCCAAGGAGAGCAGGAGCTAGGAAAATGACTGTGCTAGGTGCATTTTAGGTAGAATAAAATGGCATAACATTGTACTGGAACTTAAAGGAGACTTCTTATATATTCAGTCCTCAAGATTTTTTTTTTAATCCACATTCTTGTTTTGAGGCAGGGTGGTTGGGAGTTCGATACCCAGTGGTCCAATTGTATTCAGGAGCCGTTATTTATTTGCTTTTTTGGGGTCACACTCAGCATGTGCTCAGGGCTTACTCCAGGCAGTGCTTGGGGAATCATGTGGGATGCTGGAGATCGAACCCAGGTCAATCCTGGGTCAGCCACTTACAAAACAAATTCCCTGCCCACTGTGCTATCGCTCCAACCCCAGGTACCATTATTTATTAAGGTTTACGATAGTATTGTTTTGTACTGAGTGCTACTGTAGTACTACACCTATCACCAGAGTGTCTGTATCCCTCCCCATTCTCCCAAGATTATTTCTCATTTAAAAAATCCTGGGTTAATGAGGGCCGGAGCGATAGCCCAGTCGGTAGGGCGTTTGCCTTGCACGCCAACTGGCCCATGCCGGCCCAGGTTCGATTCCGGCATCCCATATGGTCCCGAGCACCGCCAGGAGTTATTCCTGAGTGCAGAGCCAGGAGAAACCCCTGAGCATTGCCGGGTGTGACCCAAAAAGCAAAAAAAAAAATAAAAAAAATCCTGGGGCCAGAGCGATAGCACAGTGGGTAGGGCATTTGCTTTGCATGCCACCAACCCGAAGTTTGATCCCTGGCATTCCATATGTCCCCGAGCACTGCAGGAGTGATTCTGAGTGCAGAGCCAGGAGTAACCCCTGAGGGACGCCAGGTGTAACCCAAAAAAGCAAAAAAAAAAAAAAATATATCAAATCCTTCTTACTCAGTAGGTTCCAATTGGAACCTAATTTAGGGAGTTTATTTTATTTTCCTCCTTCCCCACCACTTGTTTTGGGCTACAACAAACTAGTGAGTTGCTCTCAGGTAGCTCTTGGTGGTTCTCTGAGTATCTTGTGATGCTGAGAATCTAACCCAAGCCTCCTTCATGCTGGGCACTGAAGCCCCACCTTCTTAAGGAAATTTTTTTTTTTTTTTTGGCTTTTTGGGTCACACCCGCAATGCTCAGGGGTTACTCCTGGCTCTGCACTCAGGAATCACTCCTGGCGGTGCTCAGGGGACCATATGGGATGCCGGAATCGAACCCAGGCCGACACAAGCCGGCGCTGCAAGGCAACGCCCTACCCGCTGGGCTATCGCTCCAGCCCCCATCTTAAGGAAATTTTAAGCATAAATCTGGCATTATGTGTATTGCATTTGTTTTCAGATGTTTGTATAGAACAGAAACAGAAACCCCCTGAGTTCCCTGGAAACTGCATTTCTGATTCCCAAATGCTGGTGTCGCTGGGCTGGGGACCACACTTTGGGACCCACTGCTGTATAGACATGATGAATGTGACCCTCTCGAGGTTTTAGTTATCTCATGTGGCTCCTGAGTGACCTTAGTGGGAATCAGTGATCTGGCAGATCAGCCCTGTACAGCTCAGATTTTCACTTAGAACATAATGTAGTAGCTGAGTGACTACTTTGTGTATGACCTTTATATTCTAAAGAGAAAAAAAAGGAAGTGATTATCTTAATCCTCTAATGAAAGAAGTAAGAGAACTGTCCCACAGAGAAAGCCTAAGAAGCGCCAAAAGAGGGGCCGGAGCGATAGCCCAGCGGGTAGGGCGTTTGCCTTGCGCGCCAGCCGGCCCATGCCGGCCCGGGTTCGATCCCCGGCATCCCATATGGTCCCCCGAGAACCGCCAGGAGTAATTCCTGAGTGCAGAGCCAGGAGAAACCCCTGAGCATTGCCGGGTATGACCCAAAAAAGCAAAAAAAAAAAAAAAAAAAAAAGAAGAAGAAGAAGCGCCAAAAGAGACCTGCACTATGTAGCAAGAGATTGGCATAGCTGAGGCCAGTCATCTGTGTTGCCGTAACAAACTGCTCCAAAACTCACTGAATTAAAAAAAAAAGTCTAGCTTACCCCTCACATGCCTGAGAATTGCCTGGCCTCTGCTGGGTGTTTTTTTCTGTTTGCTGTGTTGCTTGGCGCTGCAGTCATAGGAGATAGAGCCAGGCCGACATGGTCCAAGATGGCTCAGTCGACTGCCTCTCAGTAGTGGGTGCTGGTCTTTGGTTTTCTAATTCTAGGGATCAAACCCAAGGCCCAAGAAATGGGAGGCATATGCCGCTCCGCTAGCCACGTTCTGATCTGTTGCTGGTTGTTGTTAACGTGGAGTCCATGCGAGCAGCTTAAGTGTCCTCGTGTGACCTGTCATGGCATGACAGCAGAGCTTAGAGAAAGAATGTCCTAAGCTCATTAAAGTGGAATCTGCAGGTGTCTTAAAGGCCCGTCCTTGGAAATCATAATGTTGTCACCTCAGTTGTGTCCCATTGGTCAGAACACCTTGTCACAGGACAAGTTCCAACTCAAGGGAAAGAAAATGGGGGCTGGAGAGATAGTACAATTGGTAAGGTGAGAGTGTCTTGTACACAGCTGACCAAGTTCCGTCTCCAGCATACCATATGATTCCTCAAGCATTGCTAGAGTGATTCCTGAGAACAGAGCCAGGGTTAATCCTTGATTACCCAAAATGCAGAGAGAGAAAGAATGGACAACATCTGTTTTGTTTTGTTTTTGCTTTTTTGGGTCACACCCAGCAATGTATGTGTGTGGAAGACCTACAGGTGATTTTATTAGCATCATGCAATAAAATAAAAATGGGAATGATTCTCAGTGCTGCAAACTTGTATAATATTTGTAAACGCAGTATTAATAGCTTTGGGGTTTGGCTTCTCTTACTAAGATGTGGGAAAGGAAATGGTGCCAAATAAGCGTGTTGAAGGGTGTGTGTTCTAGCTAACCTTTTTCCTGCTGCTCCAACGGGTTGGTTACCTTGTCTTGCCCTTGTCTTTTCCCTGCAGTAACCCTCCACTAAGTGAAGAGATGCTGCCTCCTGGGGAGTGGATGTGTCACCGGTGCACTGTGCGCGAAAGGTAATGATGCTGCTCTCTGCAGGCTCTGCAGAGCACCAGTCCTCGAAGTTAGGGTAGCCCTGAGAGCATCTTATACCTTTTTTCCCCTCTCTGCCGCTACCCCCTTCCTCCACTTCCAGGCCTCTATGGTGACTTGAAATGGGGCAGAGCCTAAAATCCAAATAGCTGCTGAAGTGGGTAGGAAATGTATTGATTTCCTGAGCCATGTTTGTTTACTAGTGGCAGGAATCATCAGATCTCCATGCAGGCTTCTTAGAACCTCAATGTGGCATCTATAGCATGGCTTAAAACTGGCTTAAAAAAAGGAAAACCTCTTCTCTAGCTTGATGGAAAAAGGATCTTCCTCATTCCAAGGCAAATAAATAAGTCACTGATATTTAGAGATTTGGTCAGGTAATGACGGGGTAACAGCCTGCTTATACCTTAGGAGGCCTGATGTGCTTTTTTTTTTTTTTTTTTTTTTTGCTTGCTGCTTGAGCAACCCCGGCAATGCTCAGGGGTTACTCCTGACTCTGCGCTCAGGAATTACTCCTGGCGGTGCTCGGGAACCATATGGGATGCTGGGGATCCAACTGGGGCCAGCACAGGCCGGCCACATGCAAGGCAAACGCCCTACCCGCTGGGCTGTCGCTCCAGCCCCGTGATGTGCTTCTTGGTTCCTGTCCCATCAGCTTTGATAATTCAGTCCTGGCTTTGAAAGTATGGTTTGGTTTGGTTTGATTTTTAGCGAAGTAAAATAGTTTTATTTTTAAAAAATCGGGCGGAGCAATAGCCTTTTGCACACAGCCGGCTCGTGCCGACCCGGGTTCAATCCCCCGGCATCCCATATGGTCCTCCAAGCACTGCCAGAAGTGATTCCTGAGTGCAGAGCCAGGAGAAACCCCTGAGCATTGCCGGGTGTGACCCAAAAAGCAAAAAAAAAAAAAAAAAAAAAAATCCACTTAAGAGAAATATGAATAAGGAAATAGAGATATATGTGGACAAGAACTTTCAGGCTTTCCTGGATGGGGGAACCCTGGGTTATTATTGTTGACAACTTCTGAGGGGTATAAAAGCTAGATTCTTCTTATCAAAAAAAGGAAGTAGGTATGTTTCCACCCAGATTATGAGTTACCCAATACTCAAATTATAGGCTGCAGAATTGTCTATTTTTCTGTGAATTCTGAACTACCCCCTACCCACCCACACACACACACATACACACACACACGGAAATAATGCACCAACTTTTCCTTTTTTGTGACATCACCTCTTGTTTTTCCTAGCCCCCAAACATGATGTCATAATGAATGATGACTTCCTTAGTTGCAGAAACAGGATGTGATGATTCAGAGGTTGTGGTTTATGTGTGTAAGTTTTCAGCCTTTAGGAAGAGGGTAAACAGGCAGACATTCTCACAAGGGTTTCTATTAAGATCAAGCCGCAGTCTGAGACGGCTCAGACGGACAGAGCGCATGCTTTGCGCGCAGCAACCCTGGGTTTCATCCCGGGGTCATGTGGATCCCTCAAGTACCGCTGGGTGTGACCCAAAAAAAATAAATACAAAGTCAAGGGCAAGGTCGCCTCGCCATAGTTGTAGTTTGATTATTTTCCTAAAGTTCACATGCCAGGCTGTCCTCCAGCCTTTCCACTTTCCAGAATGTTTTCTTGTGAGTCTCCAGTTAGATCGGAGCAGAGCCAGTTATGCGCCTGCCAGCCAGGAGACCTTCTAGAAGCTTGCCGCCTGAAAAAGAAGAAAAGATATCAAGGAAAAAAAGGGTGGATAAGAGAGACTAGCATTTTACTATGTGTCACATTGTCCTGTTGATTTATTTTGCTGTGCTGCGCTCAAACCCAGGACCTCCTGTGCAAGGGAAGTGCTCTAGAGCCGAGCTACAACCCTAGCCCATGCCGCCCCATTTATAATCCTAGGGCTTTCTCTGGGTACCATAAGTTAAAAACCACATTTTAGAAACAAAATTGGGGGTTAGAACAATAGTCCAGTGGGTAGGGCACTTGCCTTCATGTGGCCAACCTAGGTTTGATCCCCAGCACTCCATATAGCGCCCCACCAGGAGTGACCTCTGAGCACAGAGCCAGGAGTAAGCCCTGAGCACAACTCACTTGGACCAAACCTACATCCTACACTCTGCTCCTCCCCCCCACCAAAAAAAAAAAGAAGAAATTGAAGCTTACAAAGAATCGCAGGAATTGAGAGAACCAAATTTGAATCAAATTGTTTGATTCCAAAATTATTTATCTCTTTTCCACTTTCTAGGAACTTGCTAGAAATCCCACTTGCTAGGAGTTAACACCTTTCTAACAGTGAGCGACTCCTGTGCTCTCACAGGAACCTTTACAGCTTGTGTCAGGCCTGCTTTTTTCACTACTGCCATCTTTACACTCTTTTAGCCTCCTGTAGTTACAGTGAAGTGATTGGAATGATACATCCTTGCACTAGGGAGATGGCCCAAAGGACCGGAGCACATGCTGTGCATGTAGAACTCTGGATCTGAGCTCCACCTGTTCACCCAGGCACCAAGCCAAAAGCAGCCCAAAAACCAGCAGAGAAAATGGAACATCTAAGTCTCAGCAGTCACTGTTTAGGTCCTTTTCCTAGAGTAAGCTAGATCTTGTCCTCACATATTCTGGTTTTTTGTTTTGTTTTGTTTTGTTTTGTTTTGTTTTGTTTTTGTTTTTTTTTTTGCTTTTTAGGTCACACCCGCAATGCTCAGGGGTTACTCCCTGGCTCTGCACTCAGGAATTGCTCCTGGCGGTGCTCGGGGACCATATGGGATGCCGGGATCGAACCGGGCCGGCATGGGCCAGCCACGTGCAAGGCAAACGCCCTACCCATCCTCACATATTCTGAAAGGAAGAGGTTTTTCTAGTCTTAAGAGAAGTGGGGCGGATCAATAGCCCAGCGGGTAGGGCATTTGCCCTGCACGCTGGCCCATGACGACCAGGGTTCGATCCCCAGCATCCCTTATGGTCCCCCAAGCACCGCCAGGACTGATTCCTGAGTGCAGAGCCAGGAGAAACCCCTGAGCATTGCTCTGGGTGTGACGAGAGAGAGAGAGAGAGAGAGAGAGAGAGAGAGAGAGAGAGAGAGAGAGAGAGAGAGGGAGAGGGAGAGGGAGAGGGAGAGGGAGAGGGAAGGAGAGGAGAGAGAGGAGGGGAGGGGAGGGGAGGGGAGGGAGGGAGGGAGGGAGCACAGTGGGTAGGATGTTTGCCTTGCACGTGGCCGACCCGGTTTGAATCCATATGGTCTCCCGAACTCCACCAGGAGTAATTCCTGAGCAAACAGCCAGGAGTACCTTGAGCATAACCAGGTGTGACCCAAAAAGACAAAAAGAGAGAGAAAGAGAAATTCCTGCCTCTCCAGCCTAAGTCACCCAAGATTATAAGGACGGAACCATAGTACAGCAGGCAACTCTCATACAGCTGCCCCAGGTTCAATCCCCCAGCACCCCCAAGCATCCAAGTCCTGAGTGCAGAGCCAGGGTAACCCCTGAGCACCGACGGTGTAGCCCAAAAGTCAAAGAAAAAGAAAATGCACTATCAGTCATCCCCTTAATCTTACCCTTTGTTTGCCTTCATGATTGAAGAAGTGTTGCTTCGAGGGAAGTTTTAAGTTTGATGCATTGAAAGACTGTTCTTTGGGCCAGAGAGATAGCACGTCAGGTAGCTCTAGCATTGTATGCAGCTGATCCAGATTCAATCCCTGGCACCATATATGGTTCCCCAAGCATCACCAGGAAGGGTGTAGCCCAAAAACACACCAAAAAATTTTAAAAATGCACTGTTCTTAGATAGTATGCTGAGTCAATGCCCATCACTTAGCACGTTTGCTCTCTCAATTGGGGTTTGCTTCTATACCTGTACCAGCCTCCCTAGCCAGGGAGTTAGTGCTTGTCTGTTTGACTTTTTTCACCTTTGCTTCTGGGGCTTTGGGTTTGTTGTTGTTGTTGTAGTTGTTGAGTTGTTGTTGTTTTTTGGTGGTTTGGTTTTGGGGTTTTTTTTTTTTTTTTTTGCTTTTTTTGGGTCACACCAGGCAGTGCTCAGGGGTTATTCCTGGCTCTGCACTCAGGAATTACTCCTGGTGGTGCCCAAGAGACCATATGGGATCGAACCCAGGTCAGCTGCGTGCAAGGCAAATGCCCTACCTGCTCTGCTGTTGCTCTGGCCCCTGTAGACTTTATTTTGAATAGATTTTTTAAAGCCATTCAGAAGGTCAGAACACTCCAAGTTATAATAAGTTCATCAATTCTCACTGTTCTCACCTAATCTTAGTTTATTTTCACTCTAACTTCCTGCTCTGCCCCTTGTATAGTATAGAGCTACTGTGTGCCATAAAGGTGATAGTAAGTTATATATGTAGGTTATATCACTGTTTGTAACATTTTGTGCTTTTCCTGATTCCCTGCTTCAGTTTTTGCCAGTTGCGTTTCAGGTTCGGTTTTGTCTGGTGGGGTTCTAGGTTCCCAGTCAATGAGTCTGGTGTCAGAGACTTCCGGAATTTTAGTGAGTGGTCTGGCCGGACTTTTTTTTTTTTTTTTTTTAAATAAGGGGCTACAGCTGATGGTGCTCAGAGACCCTGGGCCACACTCTTGGCCATGCTTAGGGCAGGGGGTGCCATGCAGTGCCAGGGATTGAGTTGAGGGCCTGAA